>SHCU01000689.1:1824-28517 GCA_004307685.1 Ceratina australensis | reverse complement strand
AAACGGGCGACGGTGTAACAAAAAGAAAATCGCGGTTATAAATAATGGCTAGGAGAGAAACGAAGAGGAAGCAGGCCTTGGTTAATTCTGGAGATCCTTTCGCTTACAAATTGGCTGTACAAAAAACAAGCGAAGAGTTTGAAGCCGATCCTACAGGCTCGACTTCTACGCCTGCAAAATGCTAAGAGACACTCCAGCAAGTTGGTCATGCAACGAGCATAACACAAGAGGTCAGGAATAATCTTAGAGAACTGAATTTGCATATTTTCGAAATGTCTTAAAAACCAATTAATTTTAAATATTCTTTTATCGATTTAATAGTGTCGATATACCTATTAGTCTTATGCATTGTTTCTCTGATTTAACAATGTATATTGTGATAACTGTTAGTTTTACTGTTATCGTGTTGTGTAAACAAGTGCATAATTACGTCGATTTCAATAAAGTATATTACAATTGTTTCGTTTCACTTTCTATTCATGATTAAAGTCGTATGTATACAATACCGACCTTCTAAAAATCAAAGATGTTATTATGATAGAGGACAGATGTTCCTTATCGGTCTCTTAAAAGAAATATTGTGATCGTACATACAGTGATATGCAACTGCAGAATGTATACAAAGAAGTACTCTTCAAGATGCTGATAACAATCGAACATTCCTGAAAACTTGCACCCTATATATTAAACGTATTTTTTAGAAAATACATTTAATATATATAGGATGTTTTAAAATGCATGAAATCTGTACTCCATCAACGTTAATTTACATACAATAATGGCAATCGTTATGTGCACATATGCGCACTTACCGATTGATTTTAATGAACGAATCGAACGAAACGTACGAAGTATTCGTGATGACTCGCAGATTCGAAGATAATCAGCTCAAACGATAGAAACGCGGTCCTAACTGAACTTCGTCCCGCCCACTCGTTCGGATCGCGTCATGAATCACGTTATGTATATAGACCAACTTAAATTCTCCGGTATCTACGCAGGGGACGTCCATTCATCAAACCCAGAATATCGGGGTCGTGAATCGGCGTCCGTGAGGTCCATAGAGCGGTGTTTCCGAGGTTGCGTGTGCAACGGTGCGTAACATGCATCGAGCATCTCTCCTGGCTCGCGCGACGTGCAAAATTGTCAAAAAATCGATATTACTCATCAATGTAGCAACGATTTTTATGCAAAATAAAAGTTCAAAGGTATGAATTGAAAAAATCAAATAAAGGATATTAAAGGTTTTTATTAATTCTTTGAAGGCGGCTTATATTTCGATGCTGGTACTTGATTCTTTTTAATTGAAATGAAACATTGCATTAATTGTTATATCATTTATTGCATCGTACTTATGTCACCTATATTTTTTCATTGGTATGCGAGTCTTTTTTTATATTAAAATCAGAATAAAATATTAACTACGTGTGTATTACTATTATTGTTTCCCTTCAGATCTCAACAATAATGGACGTTTATTTTATCCTCACAAAACGAACTTAAACATAATAATACACATAATATATAAAAAAAATGTATGACTAAACTTATTTCGTTACTTACCTACAGATTGATGATTGAACAACCACGATTCAGGTATACAGGGTGATACTTAAACAATTTTCTTTCTACCCACTTAATCGACCGCAGAGTTTGTGGAAAACCATCAATGAATCTTCAAGATTTAAAAATGATGAAAATTCTATGGTTGGCCGGCAGGAGAAGGTAACGTGGAACGAGAGAATAAGGAAGGGATCGCCACGAGGGGGAGAGTAGGTATACGACGGCAGGAAGGAACGAGAGGATGAGATGAGAAGACGGGGATAGAGCGAGGGGAGTGTGAGAGGGGGCCGCCTGGTGGGTTCGCCGTTCGCCGCGTCGAGCAGCCGCGCGCGGCGGCACTAGTTTCGGTTTGCCGTTCGGACGCGACGGACGATCTGTTCCACTGGTTGCCGGCTTCCACGTGGACGCGTCTCTTTTAACTCTGTACGTTTTCTTCGGCGTAAGTTGTTCCCTTCGTTGCGATACGCGCGCGTGTGTGAATCCGGGTGCACGCCTACCCGTGACAAAAGTGAGAATTGTGACAGTGAGAGATCAACAGTTTTCTGTTCGATCTCGTGTCGTCAGAAATTATGCGTTCACGAGTGAGAGTTCAGTGGATCAGATAACAAGCAATAAGTACGTGTTTTCGGTGAGACTCGGACGGTGTTTCCTCGGAGCCAACCGCCTTTTTTTTGGATTACCAGAATCGAGAGCGACGGCCGGTGCGGACGGACCCCGACGCCTTGAAAAGGTGCGTGTATACGTAAGCGCAGGTGAACGTTCGACCAGGGATGCACATTGTTCGACGAAAGATTCCGAGTGTCCGAAGCCTCGAGAAACTGGGAACTCTCGTGTTGACGGTGCTCTTTGTTTCCGGAATTTCTTACCCGGTTTCGTTTCATCGACCGCCTGTTCGATCGCGTGTACGCCACAAAATGGCGATCCACGCCACGGTTTTATACGCGACGGAAAGCTATCGATTTCGAATCGCTTCGTGTAACCCGATTCACGAAACATCTTCAATCTCGTGTATTGGTTAACGAAAGTTTCAAGTGCTCGTAGTAGTCCTGTTAGAAACAAAGAGTAACTGCACTTAACCTTAATTTAATGACTCTTTTCAGAAGTTAGAATTATGTGCATCTTTGATCGAACTGTGCATACAATTTTATGTGCTTGTAAGTAAATGGCGATTTGTGGTTTTATTAAATCGTGTGTCACGACTCATGAAACGTGTTTGATCTTGTGATCATCTCGTAACGAAAGTTTCGAGTGCTTAAAAGTTATTTCTATGTAATCATTGACTATCGTTTTTAAAAAGATTCTAAACAGCAGGTCTGTACTCGTTTCCCTTGAAATGGGGATAATCAATTATCGACGCAACGAGATTCTTAGCAATAGAACATTGTCTCGAACGTAAATACCTAACGTGTCGGGCGAATTGTTTTTACCATGAATCGGATCTCGCGGTGTAATTTACGATAACAAACAGAGTTCCATTTCGCGGTGTGGATTTCGGGGAATTTCCGATTTAGGGAGAGAGACACCTACAACGTTTGTTTAGCCTGACGAGCCATGACGATTCAATGTTTTCACAGAGGGGTATTGGGGGAAACGTCTTGCGCTCATTGTCAGTGTAAGCAAATCTTTCCCTGCTGTTCGTCGCTTCCTACTCGAAAAAAATACGAGATCGAAACGAGAAGCTACGTGATTAATCGAAATAAAACGTTTATCTGTTAGGAAAATTTTAGAGAGGAATTTCTTTATCGTTGTATTATTGCAGGAAGTGATCAACTCCTGATATTTATATGAAACGTTCAATTTCATTCATTTTAAATAGGAATTCGTTTCATCAAACATTTCAACGTTTACACAAGAATCAGAGATTCTGTGAGACTGAAACAGTCGCTATTGGTTTCTGGTAAAACGTGTCGAAACACGCACACGAACCGTGGCTATTTCGTTGATTCCAAAAATTCGCGTTCCTTCGGGAGACAGGAGCTAGTTCTGACCTGCAGTCCACAGCATGCATTACGTGCTTTCTTTAGATTTTATATTAGTCGAATCTACTGGTCGGCTAAAAATTTCAAACAGGTTGAGTTTCAAGTTTATTTTATAGAATTATGTACTCGTAGATGTCTGGATACGAGAAAATGACAGATGAGATATTTGTAATCGGGTTCTGTTAAATACCCGAACATTAAAACAGATAAACGCGAAACGTCAAATAACTAATTATCTAAGCATTTAATTAAAAGGAATTGAATATTTTAAATGTAAAATTGTTGAACACGTTTAGAGTTTATTTCAATACGAATCTGGAGTTTCTATATAAAAAAAAATATTACTTTTCCATGGAAACTGTCTGGCGCAGGAGAGAAAATGATAGATGTGATATTTATTCGCGTTAAATTAACGATCGTGGCTTAACGAACGGCGTGTACCTTTCCACCGGGACCGGCGAGTCCTTCAGGCGATACGTCGCGATGGTCTACTATTATGTCGAAACAAGTTCCTCCGTTTCGAGAACCAGTCCTCGAAAATTTTTTTCCACCGCGGGCGCGAGTACCGCGTCCCCGGGAAAGAAACATTGGAATTTGTCAGGCGATGGGCAAACTTTGCTTTCGTTTCGGTACGCTCTTAAAGCGGATAGACCGTAACGTTAGAAGAATGTCGTGTTTCATTACCCTTTAAACGTAGATCGTTCACGCGTTTTTCGTCGTACTGTTAGCCCGGTCCACATCGAATGTCTTGAACGTATCTTAGTTAGTCATGCATTTCATGCGAGCAACCTGAAATTAGTACAATGTTTCGTTTAATGATTCATATAATATTTTATAGAGCAAGTAACATACGTAACACATTTCGCGTAATAATTTATACAATGTATCACATATTAAGTGATACGAGATTTAATCTAATGACTGATTTTTAACTGGTAGTAAGTCACAGCATATTTTAATGTAACCAGTTATTTTTAGTGTTACTGCGAACGCACGATTTTGGTACAGAGATTTTTGAGAATTGTTACCCGCTGTTTTAAGACTGGAATATTATTTTACATAGACGTCTCCGGTTTTGGACGAATTCCCATCGCGTTCCGGTATCCGAGAATATAATTCCCGTGCAACATATTCGCGTAGATCTTATCTCGTCGGATAAATTCCCGTCACGTTTCAATAACGAAGAAAATAATCTCTCCTTACTGTTTTGATGCGTGGCTCGAAACTTTATTCGATGGCTGCATTTCTTGCAGCGCGTGCGATAAATTCGAAGTGAAAAATTATATGAGATATTATGATTCTAGTTCGTTCAATTTAACAAAATACATTTTATATTAATATTTCGTTGGCCTGTGATTAGGATCGTATTCGTTAATTCTGTTTAGTAAGGAAATGTACTCTTGCACATAGGAATAATTTCTGATAGCTTTGACGAGTTCACATGATTAAACGGTAACATTGAGACAGTACAGTAATTTATGTATCTGCATCTGAATATGTATCACTTGCTTTTCCATACTAAATTACATCACCTGTTCGTATGCTCTTGCAAGCTTCCAAGTAAACACTGCGATAATTTACAAGACTCAAGTTTTATATAATTCTGCTTTTTATTACATTGAAATTATTTTAATTGCTAAAGTAATATGAAATAAGAGAGTGACCTTAGAACAGAGAAGGTAGTTCGTATATAATTCTGTTCTAGTGCTTATTAGATTAAAATATCAGTAATTACCACCAAGTGACAGTTTAATCATGCAGTCCTGATAAAGTAATACAAACTGTAGGTTAATACTTAAGAGAAACTTTTATACTATATGTGTACTATATGAAATCATTTTATTTCGCTTAATTTATTACAACTAACTGTTTTTTGGAGAATTGTGGCGGATCATTTATTAGTGACAAAAAAATACTGAATCACGGCCTAGTATCGAGATATCAGAACTACAATTGAGATCAGACGATCTGAAGATCTGTCGATCATCAAAGGGTTCGAACCTCTCGTCCTAACAATTTGACCCAGAAAAATGCGATCGAACTGGAACATCTTGTCGAGAAGGTTATACGCGCGGACGGTGAAGTTGAAGCGTGTGCCAATCGAGAGTGGCAAAGGGTCGGTTAAAGGGGGTAGCGAAACGGGGACAACGCAAAAACAAGGTGACGATAACAACGGCAATCGATAGCCCCCGATGCAAAAGAATAAGCACCGGCCCTTTAGAAAAATTGCTCGATTAACCCCTCAACCCTTCTCAAGTTCATTCTCAACTCGGTTCTGGTATTACCTTTGTGTGCATTTCTTCGATTGTACATTGGGTTGCGTAGGCTAATACTGGCAATGCTCAGAATCTTTTCTTACAAGTTACAGTGTTTTAAATCGTTTTTCTTAAAAACAGAAATATTTATTAGTGTCTTTTACATTAATTTTTAATAGACGCTATGAATATTTAGGAAATATGAATATACGCTATGGATATTTAGAAATTTTAATTATTATTTCTTTCGAAAACGTACGATAACTATTTCTTTCCTAATTATTCGAATACTTGTAATTTAAATGCTGAAGCGACCGTAAATCTCGAACCGTGAGAAACCTGTCTGTCCACTTTTTTTTTCAAAATGACGACCGGGTCAGCCGAACGTCGATTCCGTCACAAATGGTGTCTATTAATCAGCAGTTATTTACTCGATGCGCTATGTAACTGTTCGGTTCGGTTCGAGGCAACGTTTCTAGGACGGATAATGGATAATCGTCGGGGCCACCTGTCCCTGTTGTAATCTCACGAGGTGTAATTAACGAAGCCTCGTTAACACGCGGACTAAGACAAGGGGTCAAAGCACCCGTGGAAATTGTCCGCTTACACACCTGCTTTACATGATAATATCGTCCTTATTAAAATTAATTTTGTCAAGTCAAACGCGAGCGAATTACATTCAACTCGAATTCATTTTTATTCGCAATATTCTCGGGATCAAATGTTCATATAAAATGTTCCGCATTCTACGAAACTCTATGCGCTATCAATATTCTTTAAAACTACGAGGCATCTTCTTTAGCGTGGCTCCTTTCTAAACCGTATCGCGCTTTAAATGCTCGTAAGAGGCAGTGCGATCCGAGGTTGAACTCGCCTCCACTCGTACCGTAACCAGAGCATGAAAAAGGCGAGGACCAAAGCGCGCGCGAGCAATGCACGTGCGGCAGACTAAAAAGAAAAAAATAGCTAACCTATGCTCGAAGCCGGGGGAAAACGTGTCTGGCGCAGCTCCGAGGCCGTTCGCGGCCTGATCTAGCCCGTGGCTTCCGTAGCTCGTTCATTAAATAATATCGTAACGAAGTTTTCGGCTCGATTAAGAACGCCGCTCGATATTTTACACGCTTTTACGGTTCAGCAGTTGCGGTAGACCTTCCTTTTAATATCTCTAACGAGCCTCGATTCTTTCCCGTTTTACTCCATCGCGCAACACGCCTACCACGTTTTTCGCCCCGGGTTTAAGCATTTTATGATTCGAAAGTTAACCCTCTATAGGTCCATGTAACTTTCAGGTCACATTCTGATGTATCATTATTTTATCAGTTTTTATTTTTACAGAAATGTAAAGACTATAGGCCGTTGTTATCTGAAAGTCACATAGTATATTGCAATAAAATTGTTTAAACGAACCAATATTTTCTCATCTGCATACGTAAGTTTATAATTGCTGATTTTTCGTTTCCTTAATTTTTCGCGATTTAAAACAAAAATTCGGCCAATCGAGGGCCGTGACGTCGTAAAGTGACGTCCCAAAAAAGATGCCGCACTGACGTTTTCCTTATTTTTGCTAAATGGATATCACTTAGGCACGTTCCACATATGAATTTGTATGTTTATCATACTTTTTAATAAATACTAAGATGTATCTATTTTTTTTACTGAAATTTGTCGGTTTGATTTTTAGAAGAATAACAGGTTGAGATAAAGGTTCGATAAATAATATTCTTTTTCGTGTTATTACTCTATTCATATTTTTATTCCGCACACACGCGTTTAATAAAACTAATCTCGTACTATAAATGAGGTAATATAAACTCTAGTTTAATAGCGAGGTTATGTATTCGGTCTTTACTACGATCTTCCGGGTTGCTTTTTTTGCGAACGCGGAAAAGCGAAAGATTAAGAAAAAGGATAGAGAGGAGAAGATGGATAATGGGAGTAGAAACTCGGAGACAGAGACAGGACCGCGTAATTTCCAGGTTATTAATCCGGTCGGCGTTCCCATTTGCGCTCGTTTCGTCGCCATATCCCGTGGACTTTGCTTAATAATCGCAAAGCCGCGCCGCACCGTGCTCAGATTACTTTAAGTGCTTCTACATCTATTCCGAAACTTACTTTTACCGGCTAGCCACGGTCGAACAGCAAAATTATTCCCTCAAATTTTTATACAGAATATTCTATCAATTATTATACTGATTATTAATCTACTGAAAATGTCAAACTTGAATTCAGTGTTATAAAGATCTATATAAATTTTTATTGTAATGTTCAAGATCAGGAGTATACGTAATGATAGATAAAGAGAATATATTCACTGTTTTTATTTGAATAATCTGGAAAATCGAGATAACGAAGTGCAAGAAACGAATGTATATAGCTGAAGCAATTTATTTTGCATATATAATATTTTTTGGATGTTTGATATAAAATATTCGATTCGTGCGTTCAATTTGTACTTGCCGTCTTCAATCCGCGATTCGTGCCTTATGAGAAAGACACGCGGGCAGAGGGGTATCTCACGTACATGTTCTCCGTACGCGTTTTATTTAAAGCCCCGATTTTTCATCGATTCTGAAGAACAATGGGAGAATTCTTTCTGTTTTTCGAAACGGAAAAGAGGAAAGAATAAACGCGTGCATCATCGAAAAGCCAATGGGAATTTCTATTTCTGCCGCCTCTCTGTTCGACACTTTGTGCCAGTTTCGAAAAGCGGGTACAAAGCTTGCGACACCTATTCAACCGAAACGTTTCTATTCTCCACGGTGAATGGTTTTAAATTCAAATGAAAGAGGAAAAAGAAAAGGTTCACCTGCCGTTAAGCTGCATTTTTGTTTCTATCATAACCTTAAATCGCGTCGCCGTCGGCTATCGTAATCGCGTCTCGTTGCATACTTTTATTAGTAAATATAATTAGTACACGTTGTACGGGGTGTCTCGGAATGAACGACTTCTCTCCGGGGACGCACATGAAAGAGACCGGGATTCTGAGATGAAAGTACCTTTTCCACTTTTTTCTCCAACTATTAATTATTTTGTTGCGGTCAGAGGAAACACTGGAAGAGGAACTTTTGACTTAAAATTTCATCCCCTTTCACGCCCGCAAAGTCGTGAGAGTCGTGAATACTGTATATCAATAATTATACAAGAAATTATAATTTCATGAATTTGGAGTAAATATTTCATTAAATTTGAATCATCGAAAAATATATAATATATTATTTAGAAAATAAATGTCGAATTTTATATGAGACATTGGTATCATAGTTGGGTGTGAATAATTTTTGTTCATGATTAATTTGAATTTAATTGAAGAAAAGGTAAAAAATGAATTGTTAGTGATCAACCTGAGATTATATATAACCCCGTTGTGAATAATAAAAATGGTAAGCGACAAGAGTGGCGGAGATGAAATGAATAATGAAGAGGAACGCCTTTTAGCCCATTCACCGGCTCGCGAAGGAATATTTAAAGCCTGGCGTTCCGTAAATACCAGAAAGTTTCGCGGCTATTCAAAGCTCCTTCATTGTAATTCGAGCGGTAAGCGACACAGGTCGAGCTCGGAATCCGCGTTCTTTCTGGCCCGCTAATTTTCGTAGTCGAGTTACGTAGCGGTCTAAAGCCTTTTCACTGGCATCGGCTGTCCCCGCCGTTACAATACCGAAATTGCTTTGAAATACCCGATCGCGTATTCAATTCAATCGCCGATACTTTATTCCCTTCGCGTTCGAAACGTCAGCGACAGATACATTCACGCTTTCTTAGTACGTACACGATTCGATCAATTGCCTCAGTTATTTTATATCGTAAAACACCTAGATGGCATTTAGTGCATTCGACGCGAAATAAGTCATTTGTGGCGTCAGTTTAATGATTGAATTTTATGTAAAAATGTTTTTATTGTTTAAATACTGAAATGTGCACTCGTTTATTTTTATCCTGGATATTAGATATATGTATGGCTATTCTTTTTAAACAAATTCTGATCAATTACCTCATTTATTTCATACAGCAGATTTAGAGAGCTTTTATTATTGCATTTTATGCAAGGTGAAACATTTATGATATCAGATGAATAAATTGATATTACAGGACAATGTTTTGTTTTAGGAATTGCTTAAAAAACGCATTACAATTGGGAGATTTCATTTATTTTGTAAAGTTGATATTACTAAATGTCAGCATATTTTGATTAAATCACGAATCGTGTTCTAACTTGAAAGCTGACATTAAAAGCAGTATAAGCCCTCGTAAAGATGGTTGATTCTCGTATAAAAGCAGCTTCTCGGGTACAAGTGTTTTACGTATCATTCCCGTCGGTCGATCCGTCCACGGCGGATTTACCGAAGTCCTAAGTGTTCTAACTCCGCCGGGAACGTGTGTCGTTGACCGAGATGCTTAAAGAAGCCCACGCGTATTCTGCACGCATAGCTGACCCCCTGTAACCCACGTAACCTCGTTCCAACCAACGCGACGCGACAGCGGAGAAGCCATGAATGAACCAAGTTTACAAATCGATTTTTATGATAAAAACTAATGTCGTATAAGTGTTTTAGGTCTTGCGATGCTTACGACGTACTTTTCGTTTATATCTATTTAAGTAGTTCACAAAAAGCTCTTATGGATTCTGTTGAATTGACTCTATTGATCTTAATAATTACTAAATCTTTATTTGAAATTAAATTCAATAAAACAATTGATAAAACAAATAAAACAATAAAACAAATGAATTAATTATTAAATTTAATATTTCTTAATTTTATGCTAAATCCAGTATTATTTTTATACCTAAGATTTCGTTTAACATTTTTAATTCTCATGTCACCCCGGTAAGCGGATGGACATAAAATATTAGAATAAATTGAAAGATATAAATTGAATCTAATCCAGAAAAATATTGTGACCGTGGATAAATGGAGGGTAAAGTGTTAACCGAGAAATAGCGGCTAGGCTTGTTTCAGCCACGTTGCGGTTCGTTTAGGTAAGACGATCCGGGATCGCAAAAACAAGGGAAAGCAAGGATTAGCGAGGTCCCCGGCGTGCATACTCTACCGCCATGCACCGAATTAGGGGAGGGCGAGGCTTATTACCGGTGGTTGCAGCTGTGCGCTCTATAATCCAGCCGCGTTTGCCGCGGTAACAAACCGTACACCTTCCTCCCACACTTTCGGACATAGTTATGTTATTCCTAATTTGAAACAATTCCTGTCACCCGGAGTAACCAACCTGCTTCCCTCAGTTTCAAAAGCAACTCGATTTATTTCACTGTTAGAAATAAGAAAAACAATGTAAAATAGATGCTGACAGTTTTCTCATTTGAGGTAATTTTAATGAAATTGAATTTTGATTTATCGTATATTCGATTATTATTGGGCAATTTATTGCGTGATTACGGGTGTATAAAATTATTTAATAGTTTGTTAAATTCTTGCGATTATGATGGTGTTCCGTTTGGAACAATTGTCAGACATTCTGGTAGACCAGTTAACAGTGTTTTGAGACACGAACGGATGTTAAGTAATTTGACTAGTAGTGTAGAATATGTATAGCGGATTGCGTGCAGAGGGACGATGCCTTGCGTTTTCTACCGGAGTCGTTAAACTTGTATCCTTCGGGTTTTACGGCCGGCGATAAAATTCGCGAGGAGGCCGACTCGGCAAACAAAAGCAGACGCGACGCGAGCACCTTCAAAAGAACCGATAAAAGATAACCTTCTCGCAGTCAATTTCTTTCAGACTCTCGAGTCACGTATAGGGATCATGTTCTCCCGAAGCCTTTTCTTTTCTCTTGGTTCAAGCAACGTAATTGGTCGTACGTGAAAACATGAAACGGGTTATCGAGGTGACAAGGTAAATATGGAAAATGTAATTAAATGAAATACAGATCTTGGTTACTATCAAATTCTATTGAATTCTTGAAAAATATGTAGGTAAAAATAAAGGTAACAAAAATGATTGGGCTCCAGATTTTGTATAAGATTATTGTGAAATTCTTCAGCATTCACAAATATAAAAAAAATATTTGAGGCACAATAGATGTTTCACAAAAAAATTGAGCTCGTAACATTGTAGCTATTATTAACTACGATTCATGGAAATCCAGCGATTTCCACAAGAGTCTATTGTATCCCTTAATACACTCCTCACGACAGTGCTTTGACCCACGATAATAGGAACAAAATGGGGAAAGATCCCTAAGCCTGGTAGCTTAGCCCGAGACTCGAATCGAGCCCTGTACCTACCAAATTCTTCCCTTCAGTATTCGCTGACCAGCAAAAAATACTAAGCACCTTGTTCAGCACATTTGTACGTTGACCATAAGTACATCATCGTCTGAAAGTCCAGTAATAGCATCCACTGGGAATTTATGTTAGAAATCAGTTTAACTGTGTAGATAGCAAATATTGTTATTTGAGATTTCTGTTCTTTATTTCATTTGAAACCTCTCTGTCGAGTTTTATAAAAACAGAGTCAAAGAGAAAATCCAGTAATAGTTTTTATTAAAAATGCATTGCTTTTCGCTTTATTTAAAACCTAAAACCGAAAGTAAAATATTTAGTTTTTAGAACAAAAAAAACCTGGTAACGGTTTCCATGGAGGTCTATGCATAAATGATTGAAACTTCATTTTGGTATTTCAATAATCGAGAAGTACAACCCCGGACTCTATAAATCAACCAGCTCTGATATACCGCGTCGATTAAGCCTGATTAAAAAATGATCTTGTACAAGTTTGTATAGATTATGGATTAACGATCGGCTGATCGAACGATCGATCTTCACGGAGACTGAGTGACGCGTTACAACGTTGAAAACGACCGACGAACAGTGGGGGCATCGCAGTAATCATTTAGAGCGATATTAAATTCATCACGAGTAATGGATACCATCAATTCGCAGATATCGTCGATGACGCTTCCCAGCAACGTTCCAATGCATCTCCTTGCATCGTATCACTCTTACGTAAGGAGCTAGGCTAATCCTACGATTTTTTAAAGATTTATCGGTAAACTTTTGCCTCGTTTTTTCACTCCGTCTTACTGATAATCAGATAAAAATAGTACGAATTATATTAGTTAGGTATTTCGTATAATAAATCATAAATTTATGAGAAAGAACGTGTAGAATATACTGATGACGTGCAATATTGATGAAGAACGATGATACAGACTTATGATACAAGTGTTAGTACCTTGAAAAATTCATATAGTCTCATGATAATGTAAATAAAATACGTTGTGCAACAATAGAGTTCTTCGATATTCTGCTATTATTTTTCATGATCTGCTGTTTAGACGATTTATTAAGGATAACGAGCCACCATCTTTTATTCTTTCCCCTGGCTTTCACTGTGACTCTCTTTGATCTTCTTGTTTTCTTATCGCTACGTCTCCACTTGAAAGTCCATCAATATCGAGCGCCCTAAGACGCTGTCCTTCCAACTCTTCTATAGTTGATGCTGAAACAATTTCTTTGACAATCTTTACACGGATCCCTTTAATCTCATCCATCGGTTGGCAATTGAGGTAATTGGTCCAAGGGAAGAGAACTGTGCTCAGGAATCGATTTACTACACCAATTATTCATCATCAGTACGATAAACATGATTAATGATAGATTTGATTTATGAATCGAATTAGTGGATTCACATTGTTAGACTAAAATAGATTTTAGTGATTAACTGCAAACTAACTTTTCGTTTTCCTCGTTTAAACTCATTATTAACACATTATAGATTAGATTATATTAATATTAATATTTTTATAGGAAGAATTAATTTGTAAAAATGATTGAAAATGTGCAATAATCCAAATGTGCATACAAAGAGTATTACGTCGTGAGTAACATAGGTATTACTATACTCAGGGACAAAAGAAATTTTCATATAAATATCAATCTCCAAATGGTTAAGACTGCATATTTCATTTTGAATAAAAATCCACAGTTTCATTATTGTCCATATGGTTCTCNNNNGAGTAACATAGGTATTACTATACTCAGGGACAAAAGAAATTTTCATATAAATATCAATCTCCAAATGGTTAATACTGCATATTTCATTTTGAATAAAAATCCACAGTTTCATTATTGTCCATATGGTTCTCTAAATTATTCATGTTATATACAGCATACAAATTGGCAATTCAATTACTGACTTAAGTTACCTTCCAATACGACAATATGTGGTCTATTGATGAAATATACCCATTAATATATTCATAAATTATCTAAGCTTATCTATCTAGATACATACATATATACATATACTATGTAGTGTCCGGCTAGAGTCCAACGAGAGTTGTAGCTCCAGCAAATGATGCATATAATGTAGCACCATATCTGTATAATGAATGTAGGAAGTAGGCCAATCGAGTAACGAAATCGTATTCAAATGCAAATTACTTATTGGTAAAAGTGTATCTAAAATCATGCCACGAAAATGACATAACGTACGGGTCTGTCTATGGGGTCTGACAACGACAACATAAATGTGACCTGTTCCAAATAGAGTCTAGGGACCAGAACTATTACCTGCGGCGATCATATGTCAGTGTCGAAATCTTACTATTAGTCGAGCCTTGATCAAAATATCAGATTACATCTAGATACGCCAACTCCTAATTTAACCAATTAAACGAAAAAAATCAAATCGAGAACAAAACCGATCTACGTTCGTGAAATTCAGATACCGTTCGGTCATACATTCGTTTGGGCTGTTCAAGTGAACAGAAGTGTATCTATGAAGGAAGCGCTTCTGTTCGGTTTTGCTAATATAGACGGTCATCGATAACGTTAGGGCTCGCGGAGTCGTGACAACGGTAACGGTGAAATCCGTTCGGCTGTGTTCTGACGGCAATCTAGCGTCATTACCGACATCACAGAGAGCTCGTTAGTCTCATTTATATTCACGTTGCTCTCGAGTAGAACTTACGTCGGGGAGGAGACGAGGAAGTTGGCTTGGACTGTCCTGCCACGCTAGACTGCCAGACTCTTGTTGCTCCGCAGTTGGAGAGAGCCAGATGACAAACCGTTCTCCGGTTCCGGGCTTCCGTATGTTCTTCACGTCCCGTCTCAAACTTTCTACCCGGGTGGTAATGCCTCCTTTTAACGAAACAACCTTGTTCCCGTTGTCGTTGCCGTTGTCGTTCGCCAAGTCGAGATTGTTTCCCTCACAGAAACGTCTTAATTGCGCTCTCCTGCACCCAACGACGTTTGCCGCCGTTTATCTTATCGATTCGAATTCACAGATTTTGATAACAACTTTATCTCCTTCGTGTAATTTAATTACACGCAGATATTCATATGATACAGATGGTTATCATTTTATGAAACTGAAGTTTTCACGTTCTCACCATAAAACAGTGTTGATTGACCGAGTGAATTCTTTAATCTCACCAAACTAAGGTTTCATTCTACATGGTTCTGAAATAGAATCAGAACATGTGATTTTATATCGATCAACCTGAATATTGGGATCAAAATTTGCACGTAAATCTTGACGGTGATCAGAGTAAACTGATGCTAGGAGCAGTTTGATTATTTCAAGTCCCATATCGTAGCTGCTATCGTCCTTGGTTCCGTTCGTTCGAATTTCCCCAGGGATCGGTGCAATTGTAATTGGTAGAACGCATCTGGGTACCCATTCTGATGCTAGCAGCATGCCAGCCGGATAGAATTAGGCCTACACAACTTTCAGATTGTATTACTTGCTCCGAATTAGAATCTCTTGATCAACTTCTCTCCGATTAATACAGCCAGCATAACATGTGACATAGTGAATGGCTTATGATATAAAATCTGATATAATACAGGGTGGTACCCAGATTGTACGATTTTCCTCTGAGGACACACTTTTCCTTTCAATAACTTCGCTAATAGTGATTGAAGAAAAAATTGGAAAAGAATTTTCGACTCAGAATTTCACTCCCAGAAGAAAGTCGCACATACTGGAGTACCTTGTATAATACATACGTACATACAATATGTGTGATGTATTATGTTATGTGGTATGACATAAAGTCTTCTTTAATGTATCACATTATCAGTATCAATTTTTTTACTCTATGTAAATGAAGAACAGCATATATACATATCTAGTTTTATTTATTAGTCTAACTCGTTGAATCAAGTAGAATTCGTTAATAATTTTGTACAACCAAGGGAATGTCGACACAGGTTTAAGAGGTGTTGTGCACACGGTTGCGGCAACGGCAATGCGACTCTTGTGAATGGTGTATGGTTTCCGCTTTATATACTTTGCGGTTGGTGAACTGTTCTCTCTCTTTCTATCTGCCGCCGGTGTTTTCGCGCATGCACGCATTGCATCGCGTTACTCTATACGCCGCGTTTTTGTTCGGGCTCGCGACAAAAGCGTTTTGTTCGATTGCCGCGTCAACTTTATATTATAATGCGCTGCACGCGTTATTTTCCCCGGTTAACGGAGAACCAGATGCGTTTACAAGGGATAAAGCGCTTCGGTAACGCGAGACCAAGATCTCTGTCGAAACGACGCGGCAGGGGTTAAACACAATTAATGCTCAATTATTCTCGGATACGAGTAGACCGCCGATTTTTATCCACAATAAAGCATTGGTGATATCAATTATTAATGCATGCTGTATGGATATTTCTTTGATCATTCGAGTATTTTAAGATATGTTTAGTTATTCTACAGACCACATAGGCTACCTGCTGTCTTTGTATTTCATACAATCTCTCGGTTCTATTATTGTTGACGTATTATTTATACTGTGTAAGCAAAAGTGGCTGAATGTACTAAGCAATTCTTGGAACGATGAGAAAACCAGATGAGTCTCCGGCTACGCTGTTTATAGTACTACAGTTGAAGACATTAACGATAAGGTCTTATTAGTGTGGGTGGGTATAAAGTGAACGACAGTTTTCCTTTCTGGCGTCTACGTGGCCCTGTTCAGTCTCCATTTTCGAACAGACGTTACTTCGATAAATATACAACAGTTAAATTCAAGAACTGTTATTACTTAGGAGCCATGTCCGATACCTATTTAACTTTACTACATACATGTCATAAATCTGCTATCTTATTGGCTGTACGTATTAAGGTAATGCAAACAAATAGACTGTAACTCGTTGATAATTTTATATAAACAAGGGAATACGATTGTCCATAGATAGACTTTGAGAGATGTAAAATAAAACAGGAAAATATTCCCCACGGCGAAGTTCAGCCGAATTCAAATGCCGAGACGAAAAAGCGTAGGGTGGAGAGAAGATCGGGGCCAAGAAGAGCGCACCATCGGTAGGGGAAGTTGCACGGCGATTGCCTTTCGTTCTGCATCGGAGGGTGAATCCACCCTTCTCGAAGAGGGTGGTCGATGCACGGGTGAATCATCATCCCGCGGGTCTCCCTTAACAAGATATATCGTTCCGGGTGGGGGGCCCGCGGTAATAAACCTCGACCTGAGGCTCGACACGTAAAGGGGGTATACCCTAGTTTCAAGGACAGTTCTGCAACTCCGCCACGAGAGGCTATCCGTGGCTCGAGTGTTGATATAGCGTGGCAACAAGAGATCAGATTCAGCACGTTACAATAACTCGTACAATAATTCGTAGCATAATTGGGAGCTGCACAATGCTTCATTTTTTTTTCACGCAACATATTATATAATAAATGCAATAGTAATTAACGTATTTTTTTTAATTAACGAGAAACAGGTAGTAGATGTAAATTCGTACGTATTTTATATGGTATAGCAAAAAATGTTTTAAAGAGAGACTGATTAAGTTCCTTATCATTTAATACCTTTTAAGCCGTATACATTGGCGCACGTTAGCACTCGTCGGAGATAGCATCGACGAGTTCCATCTTAAATCTAGCTATCTGGATGATATCATAGTTTATATCTGCGATCCGTCGATCGGCCGCGTTTAGAGGCATGCCGACACGATAAATATGACTTACTCGATTGTTATCATCGCCGACTCGTGTTCTCTCCCTGTCCGTCTTTTATTGACCATTGTATATCGGCGGGCATGCTTCATTAGCCAAACGCAGCCCGTTTCTGCGAACCGATACGATACTCGCGCTCATGTATCAACCCTTATCTCCTCGCGTACTATTCCTTGTTGATTTATTACGACGCCTGGTAAGAAAAATCGCCTGCGTTAGCCCGTGATCATTCTTATTCGATTCATATTTGTTCTTTCATATTTAAATAATGTTGTATGTATATGCTATATTATAATAGTATAATATAACAGACAGGAGATCACATAATTAATTTTAATTACTAGGCTTGGCGTTACACTTTAAACAAAAATGATAATAATAATAAATTTCTTTTGATTATGTTCAGTTTCTAATAATGACTTCTTCTTTATTTCCAGGTAAATCAAAAAAGGACTCATTCATGAGTATGACTGTGTGATTGCAGACGCATGTAAGTAATAACTTCATGACAATTGATTTAACTAAATTAAATTTATAAGAATATTTCAAGTGGAATTTTTACATATGATTTTGACTAGAAATCTGCAATCTCATAAATGTCACTATTAAAAGTTATTTGTTTGTATAACGAATTAATGTATCAAATTCTTACAACTTTTTAAATTGTGAAGACGCTTAAAATGCTCAAACATTAAAATATGATTTTAGTTAGAAATATAATCTAATAATTGCCAGTGTTGCCTTCAGAGGTTTAATACTGATATGGAAATTCAAATCGGCCACTGTCGGAAGCGTAAGCGAGAATATTTTTCTTTTACGCAAACAGTAAGATTACCCGGTTCCCTTTTGAACGACTTTAGCCCCGTTGCGGGAGAAGCGCGTTTCCCAAAGTACACTTTGTTCTGTTAATGTTTGCCCTGTTCCCAACCCGCCTAAGTCACGATTACGGGCATATGTAGGTACGTCTGTGTGGGTAGATACCGGCCACGCAGAATTTCTTAATGAAGTGCTCCGACTTCAACACGTGGAATCATATTTGGGCAGAGTTGCGGTCCGACTTCGTCAATGAACGGCGGACCTAGTTCGCCCGCTAACAAATTCTAATACTCGATAATAAACGTCCCCTTTGCCGCGATCCGCGCAAACGTTTATTTTCATTTGCTCGAAACTATGAAAGCAGCGCAAAACAAATATCCGATATATCGTTTAATATCATAGATTATGTCCGATTTTAATAAAACAGTATTTAATTAAAATATTTTAATAATAAGATAAAATAATTAAGTGTTCAATTTTAATCTGTCAGCTTTAATAATCGATTTGGTCGTCTATGGAATGTATTAGATCGTGGGGAAAGTAATTTCGTTTTTTCCCATTACATTTCATAGCAAAAAGCGAAATTACTTTCCGAACGACCTAATATTTCAATTTTATTGTTAAAATTCAGCCTTGAACAATGATTTTACTGAAAGATTAAAATATAAAATTTGTTATATAAATATGAGATCAACGTGTAATAATCAGACTATACGATGTACATTTAATGATTGAGTATTACGAGCAGACAATAGGATTTATCTGAAACGGCGAATGTAACGAAAAAGAAAAGGCGAATCGTTAGCCGGCTAGACACCGATTTAATGTCTGGTTGAACTACTGCTGGTCTCATTAAGCCTCGCGTTGTAGGTATTATGCCCCTCGCCTTGGAAAAGATAAGGCAGCGCTGGAAGAGGTAAAAACGTTTCTTGCGTACTCTTTTCGTTGCCAGCTTACGGGCAGGAAACGGAGATAGTAATTGCGCTCGCTTGTTTTCCTCTGATCTTCTACTCTCCACTCTTAACGACGGAAAACACTTGATGCCGTGTTTCAAGAGATTCATCCCTTTTAATAATAGGCACTGCGGCTCCCCCGGTTCTCCGCTGTAAAAATTCCATTCTTTCTCCCTCGGGACAGCTGGATACAGCCAGAATCGCAAGAAAATTTAATAACGCTTAAATAGACAAGGTCCGTAACGGGATTCCGTCTCCTCTGTATAATTAATAATTAGCTACCGTGCATGAGTAACAAAATCATTACTTTGACTTACGGGATAGAAATTATTTTATCGTACAGTTCACCGAACTGTATAAAATGTATTTTCAAAATAGATTCGTCCTGCTATTTATCCGACACAACCTGGGATGTCGTATTTTCTTTACCGTTCGATTAGATTTCCTTAGGTGCTACGAATTATCGTCTTGATCTACCTTAACCGGTACGTTTAACTGGCGATTAGTAATGTCGGAGCGGGGTCGGCGGGTCATGTTAACAATGACGAATGTTAGGTATTACGCGTATACGGGGAGAGGCAGGGACGATTTGCATTGCAAAGGCCCCGTTGGTACGCGCACCGCTCGCAATTGGCAACGGTTGCCACACAAAGTACCCCGGTACACACGATGCACCCACGCCTGTACAAGGTGAATCAATAAGAAATATTCTACGTGACGGGTAGAAACATTTGCAGTGTCAGTTGGAAATATTGCAGTTCTAAAAATAATGAAGATCGAAGCCTATATTATTCGAGAATGTATGGTACACGTGGTGTGTTATATTGGCAAAGCCAGAACACCCTTCATAGATACTTACGTAGAATTAGAAGATACGTAATTTTGAAGGGGTCTGCTGATCGGATTGAAAATACGCTCAAATATTCTCCTCATATAGCAATACATGTACCCAGGTTTTCAGATTTTTTTATACATTAGATCCCGAGAAACAGCAATTTGAAAAAATCGTTAAAATTGACAGGAGTACAGGAGTTTCAAAAAATTGAAAGTTTACCGATAGGGTTGAAAATATGCTCACATGTTCTACTCTCATAGTAATACATTTACCCAGGTTTTCAGAATTTTCTATGCATTGGCTTACAATTTCCATTTACTAGCTTTTTTCCTTTATGATCTTGTACATAAGTTTGAGACAGTAATNATAGTAATGCACTTACCCAGGTTTTCAGAATTTTCTATGCATTGGGTTACAATTTCCATTTACTAGCTTTTTCCTTTATGATCTTGTACATAAGTTTGAGACAGTAATAATGGGGATCAGCAACAAAATTCATATTATATTTACAGAATTAAAGGAAAATTATTAGTGAGTCTTCATTTCTTAAATTGATCGGCTAGTCTTATTTTAAAAATAGTTTAGGTTTCAGGTAATGAAATTTGATGGATAATGGGATGTCGTTGGTTAACGTAAACGGTTGATATTCTTTATCCGAGCGTGTCACAGATGAAGGGATGAATCGATTATCAGCACGACTCTCGGCGCGAAATGTCAGTATCAATATCTAGTACGCGTGGCGGTTGCTTCGCAATCCTCCGTTTATTGATCCAAGGAATTACGTGAGACACCACAACGGCAAACGTCCTGATTTACGTTGATTAATTACGTGATGTCTGACCTAATTACGCGTGTCTCGTCGACCGATTCATTTATCCTCCCACGTAGCATTTATTATTGTAGTATTCTCTCAACTTCGTTCGCGGTACTTTTGTTTTAGTGATAAATGATATATTTTAAATTTCCATTTTTTTTTGTTATTGGAGTTAAAATTGTGTCGCTTTGTAAACAAGGTTTGTAGTTATCCCCATTGATGCTAACTGAGATTTAGAGCGTTAAGCTGCTTGCTAAATTCACTTAAGGTCAAACTACGTGAAACTGTGTCTGAATTGAAAAGAAGAAGAAAGTTCGTAAAAAGGGAACATCTATTACATTATGATTTGAATTCCAATTTTTCGAGTCACTGCAAGAATTATTTATTAAATTAATTATTATCTAAAATATTGCACCGACGGATGAAAACAATTATTGTATAAATTAAGATTGTGAAACGCTTCAACTGTTCCGGTACTCCAGGCCGGGGTACTATACTTACAAATGGTATACTATCGGTAACGTGTGTCAGGAATTTGGCTAGTCTGGTCTGCATCTATGCGCAACGTAGTTAAACAGTCGGCCAGATATCTAAGCGAATACGTGCCTCGCGCGCATTCCACCTGCTCGCGCGGCACTCGCTCTCTGCGTGCGGACACGTGTAAGTTGCCGTAACAGACGCGTAACCGTAACCTCAGACCTGCGGCTTTCGCAAGCGCGAATACCGCTCGGAACAGTTCAACGTTTACCGGGACCTGTAATGTTATTTGCAAACTGAAATACAACAGTTTCGCCCTGAATCGTGAAAAACATTATTGTTACTCTAATACTAACGGAATGTGAGACTGAAAGGATTCTTGATTTGACCAGGCTCACTACATTCGAACGAATCAGACTTAAACAAGGAAAAACCGAATCTATTTAACCCTTTTAGTACCGAACGACGATATATCCTCGTTATGTCGTCATTCGTTACTAAAAGGGTTAATTAATCTTGCAACGATTGTACCTTTTAACATTTACATACATTGGTGATTGATGTAAAAAATTTTTATTGGTGAGACTTTGTATTTAACAGATATGTGAGAATGTAATAGAACTCTATGATGAAAAATATTAATTCATTTGTAAATATGATACGTACTTTATAAAAGTTAATTAATATTTATATAGCAGATAATTAATATTTATTCAAGCATCTCTTCGACAGGCTAAATCTTCATTAAGCCCGGTGAGATAACACTGGGCCAGGCTAGAAAATCAATCTTTACCCGAAGCATACGTTTCCAAAGAAAACTGTTCCAGACCTCGAGCTATTGCCTTTGGTTCGACCACAGTTATCACCGACAAAAGCACACCTCCTATATTCAATCTCCAACGAGGAATCGCAGTCAGATTCCATCAACAAACCCTTTGCCCCAATCTACTAACTGTTAACCTGTCCATTACACGCAAAGTCGATTCCGAGTACAACGTTTGATGTGATTCATCTAATAGTTGATATACTGATCAGAATAAAAATTCATATAATACCAAATATAGGCAATAAATATAATTTCATATTTATAATAATGATTGATGAAACAGTTGGTACCATCCTACATATCATGTTTGATAGGATAAATGTATGAGTAAATCTGCTCACTGTTTGCTGTTAAATAATTTTCGCACAGCCGCAGGTCAGTCTGTATGTCGTTACTATTAACAATCTACAAAAATTCATGCTGTACATTTCGGATATATAGCTAAAATAATACCACAAAAATTGTCACGTCAACTTACCTCGAGATATGCTAACAAACAGGGAGTATATTTTTTTGAGCCTCTCTTGTATATCAATTTTATATATTAGTACAATCATTTCGTTGAACGTATGTAGGTGGTTATATATAATTTGTTATTTTTCCTCGAATATACGTAACACCAACGGGTAACCCGAAACGTTTAGGCCCGTGTTCGTGCACAGATTCGAATTAGTTCCGAGTCGCCTGTGGACTTGACGTGGCCGCCCTCGAATCCGTCTCGCCTCGTTTCGGTCCACCAGCCCCGGACGGATTCCTCGAGCCAGCAACAGTTGAGGGAGACGACCGGAAGTTACCGAAGGGTCGCGTGGGCGGTTGTCTCGTATAATAAACCATCGAAACCCTGTGACTCATTAGCAAACATTGCAATTTAGTGAAACCAGTATCGGCGTGTACAGGTAGCCAAGGTGCTTCGTGATACACATATACTCTAATACTCAATTTCTAGTCTAATCTGTAGCCTAATAACCAATTCACGCTTCTGATCTTCATCTACATAACATGTAATAGAGGGTGAATCGGTGAGAAATATTACTGGACGCCAGGATTACTGATACAAGTGCATTTTATCAATGAAAATAACGGATGTTTCACGGAGAAACTTATAAATAATAAAAGCCACGATTATTAAATGCATTCTAAAAATTTTCTTACGCAACCTTATTTAATAAAATGCAAATTCTTTTGATGAGCCACGTCTATGATAATATTCACTGTCAGTAAACAATGGGAAAGATTATCATTTAAATTAATTAATTAATTTCAATTTCGTAAAAATAACCCATAAAACTATAGTAAATTAGTATCAGCGAATGCATTAATAATTTCATCGAAAAAAGTCTTTCAACAAGAAAAGGTTGTGGAGGCACCTTTCCCAGCTTTTATCCCGAAATCTGAAACACCTGACTCCGGGCCTCTGTTGCCCCAGAAAATTCTCTTATTTCTCTTCTCATAGCCAGGTACCTCGACGAAATAACACGAGACCTGAAATCTAGCCCGAAAAATCCGAGCCACCCGTGGCAGGAATATACTGTACGTATAGCAACCGTCGGTCCGGGACGACGGCTTTTCTTATAGCAGGTATGCATCAGCAGGCTCGTTTCCTACGAAAAAGGGGGGACCGCTTTTTAACCCGGGTGAAGCCTGGTTGTGTATTTGCCTCGAGAACAAAGGTGGTTTGGATGCAGCCAGCGGCGCGGCGACAGCGTGGATAGATAGATCGCCGGTTCCGTTCCTTGTTATATGCGATACATGGTGGCCAGCAACAAAATAATTCAGAGTTCATAAACATAAAAATGTTGTCTCACGTAATTACAAAATACAAATGAAAATATAGAAACTATGAAAAGTAAAGTGTCCAAAAGTATAGTAAGGAATTCCACTCCCACGGCAAAGCTATTAATTACAAAGTTGAGAAGCCTTGCATAAAATGATTCTCGATAAAAACAAATGGGAAAAGGAAGATAAGAGATCTAAGAAACATATTTTTGAACCTTTTATTATAAAAGTTGTATTTTATATAAAAATCTGCCGTCTATCTACGAAGATGATTAAGTAAGAAATAAGATATATGATTATATGCAGTTGTTTTTATAATTTTCATGTATGAAATATTAAATCCAGTACACCCTGTATGCGAATGGGCGCATCGTAGGTACTTATACGGTATTACCATTGCAGGTAATCCGTACGATAGCGTAGCGTATCTTTGCTCCCGCGGCGGTGGTTCGTTGTTCGGTATTATGAGCGTAGGGACTAATACGGACGCGTTTCGCGAAGATATTGCGCCAGCTATGTACGTACCTACGAACACGGCAGAGGAATCCGAATCGCAGCGCAGATGCTAGATATTTCATAAATAATTCGCGTGGCGTAACGCGTGAGAACAGGAGACACTATGTGCTGCTGCTTGCCGTCGCGTTGCAGCTTTCGATTCTTCCTCCGGTCTGTTAACCCTGTGATTTTCTACATGAACAGATACTGCTGCCAACGGATGCAGTAATCTGTGCTTAAATTCTAATAGAATTGTGAGATGTTTAACTACATGTTGTTATAATAAAAACAAAGCTTAATCCGAAGCAAATTATGACTCGTTCATCATTCATTGCAGAATCATTTTATTTATTGAAATCAGTACTACTGAAGCTTTCTATTCGGTGTTCAAGTCAAGCTAATATTGTATTATCATAATGAAAGGCAACATAAATGATTTATTACAAATTAAATCACAAGGAGAAATTCCGAAAAATCTGTTTATACATTTATAGTATAAATCACAGTGAAAATGGTCTCACAGCGAAAATATCCGTGCCTGCGATATAATTCCATTTTATTAAGCGAAACACTGTTATAGTTTCTACTTTTTTTTGTGGAAAGAGTCAATTATCGAGTTGAGGAACTGCATAGGTTACGTGGAAAGAATTTGATTATGCAAACAGCGTGCACGGTAATAAAAACAGGAACGAATTTAACGAGACGGACGGGTGGCGACCAAAGAAGGTAATCGAGGGAGAGATTTCGAATTTTTCGGCCGTTTCCTTTTTGCGCAGCTCGTGATTAGCGTGGCTGGTCACAATCAGCGAGAGCCAGGCCAGTCACGCTCGACCAAGCGAAGAAACGCACGCGCACGCCATTGATTTATTTATCGTATGCATTCCCAACCCTCTGTGCTCGACCCTCTTATTCCGAGCATTTTAATTGACCGAATAAAACTTGCCTCGTGTTACTCGCACGAATCGGCAAATAATTGTCATTTCCGATAACAATTGTTATTGACTCACTTTCTACGGATTGAAGAAAGAATACGTTTCTGATTTGTTCATTCATTTGTGAAATGCTTTAGCCTGATCTTTGTGATTACTTATAATCATCTTCTGAAGAGTCAGTTTTATCTTTAAAGTCAAATTAACAGACATTTAATATCAAGTAAATCACAGAATATAAATCTGCAATTTTATGAAACAAGTAATCCGTTATGTAGGGAGTAGGAACTTCAGTTACTGTAACTAGTAGACTGCTGGAATCGCAGGTAATTCGTAGCCCAATTATCGGAGCAATTACCTAGCCAACTCGATTGTATGTTTCGCCTTGGCGAAAGATACAGAATCGGATCGGATGGTGGCGTTAATTAAACGAGAGAGGCTAGCCGAATGGGACGAATTCCCATGGAAACTGTGTCGATTTCAGCCCCTATGCTCCGGTATACTTACACCGGAGTTAACTCCGGCGGTAATGGACAGGTTAACAATCATTGGATCGAGATGCAACGCTTGTTGATGGAATCTGACTGTTTTCGTCGCTTGAGAAACATAGGAGACAACAATAACTGTGTCTAGAAAGGACAACAGAAGAGAAATATTTCATGACACTTTACATTAAGAAAAAGTTTTTTTTTATTAAAAATCAATCTAGCTTTACTACCTTTGCTAATAATAATTGTTCCAGTAACAAAATTTCATACCAGACCTCGTTATCTCATATTCTAAATTGAATTTTAATCTCGTGCAACTAGCATTTAATACCTAAATTATAGCTATTAATTACCCGCTACATGAGGGATATAAAATTCTAGCATAAATTCATAAATATATATATTCAATAAATACTTATTTTACATTATACCCAAGGTAAGTTTACTAATTCGAATCGATGGTATAGAGCCGTGGGTGTACGGTATCGGGTTGCCGGATAAATCAAACCCGAGGTCCAGTTCAAATATTTGCCGTAAAGTCTAAGCTGGGGGAACGTAAGCCCTTG
>SHCU01000687.1:30127-48298 GCA_004307685.1 Ceratina australensis | reverse complement strand
TGCACAAAAGTGTATTGAATATTTGAAGGTTTACAAAATTTGAGCTGTTTTTTACAACAATTTCTGTGATTACAACGTTTATATCTTCTTACAAATAAAATTTCAGAACCGTATTAATGTGACAATTAATAACTGTTAAAATTTTAAAAATTCGTCACTGTTTTTATCGAAAGACTCGTGCAACCCTTACGGGGTCAATTAATTCGTACCTGATTTTCCTCGGCGAAGAAGTTATTTTCCTCTTGGCACGGTATATTTCGCGAACGATATCACGAGTATCATTAATTCCAGTAATGGAGAAGGGAATATCGGTTTTCAATTAGCTTCGATCACCCGGAGTTCGATATCTTGAGTTGAAAC
Source organism: Ceratina australensis (assembly GCA_004307685.1). Lineage (NCBI taxonomy): Eukaryota > Metazoa > Arthropoda > Insecta > Hymenoptera > Apidae > Ceratina > Ceratina australensis. The sequence goes on along the minus strand of SHCU01000687.1, from coordinate 47,938 downwards.
ATTTCAACCCCGTTTTCTTTGCAGCCGGATGCGAGAACGGGTGTAGCCGTCACGGTTTGTGCACCTTGCAAGATGGCGAGTACAGTTGCGAGTGTTCGACCGGCTGGGCAGGCAGGGATTGTAGCATACGGCTCGAAATGGAATGTAATGACTTTATTGACAACGACCAGGGTGAGTCTCTAAGATATCTCTATACAAACGAAAATAAGAGGTCTTGATATCGATAATATAATCGTGCCCTTAATCGAAGATACTTTTTTCATGTCTGTTTCTTCGTCAACAAAAATCTTTTCCACGCTTATTTCTTTCAGAAAATTCTTTAATGAATTCAATGATATTTTATTCGAATTAAAAGATTCTTGTTTGCAAATCAGATTTCTGTTGAATTTCACGACGAACGATTTATCTAACGAGTAACGTTTCTCAGATGGCATGATGGACTGTTCTGACAGCGAGTGTTGCTCGCACGTAGCTTGCGCAGAGCATATCATGTGCCTTACTAGTAATAACCCCGTGGACGTCCTCCTACGCAAACAACCGCCCAGCGTGACCGCGTCGTTTTATCAGCGCGTAAAATTCCTCGTTGAGGAAAACAGCGTGCAAAGCTACGCTCATATGAACGAGTACACCGAAAGGTAAGATCGATCACTTCTTCTCACACGGTTCTACATTCAGCCAGTTCAGTCTAATATTATAGATGAACGCTTAGTTGTATATACCTTATTTTTACGACGCCTTACAGGATAACTGCGTTAGGCGAGCGAGCCATTCGTTGTTATTTATACTTGCTTGATTGAACAAAATAAATAGTATGACTCTCAGTCATTAATTAATTCGATGTGTTGATCGTAACAAAAAATAATTGTAAAATTTCTTGAAAGGAGAAACAAAATTTTAATTGCAACGATTGGCTCGCTCGATAGTCGATACACGTACCGTTTAGCAAAACGAAAAGGAAAGAGGGAAAAAAAAATGCAAAACGAATCTATAGCATAGCTGCGTGTCATAGTTTCTGGCCTTTTTACAATTCTCAAATGCGTTTGACATATTACGCGGCTGTTACTTTCCTCGTTTTCATCATCCACGAGAACTGCGCAGATCATTGATTTCATTCAGAGAAATGTTTTTTTTGTTTGCCCGCGATACGTTTCATACAAAATAGCCCGGGTGTGCCTAACATATATATGTGCAGTTCGTGTCACATAGTACACGCGAAAAAAAAAAAAAACCAGAAAGAAGAATCATATCGTTCGAAAAGCAAACGTGTTTGATCGCACACAAGTGATGGTTCCGTCGAAGAGTTTTGTTTACGTAGCTCAATTTTCTCTTTTTTTTTATCGACGCTGCTTCACGATGGGGTGAAACGCAAAGTGCTACAAAAAAATAACTTTTGCCGTTTCGACGTAATTAAATCATCGAATTATTCATAAACTCTCCGGGTTTACGTCGTTTATAAAAAACGAGAGTTTTATACAGTTCAAATAATTCTGCGCCAATCACCGAAACACGTGCCGAGAGGAAAACAAAAACTCTCGAGCTAAATTCCATACTTTTTTTCCATTTGGTTAATGCTTCCCCCATCGTGAGCGATTTTTCAGTGACGAAAAAAAAGAAAAAGAGTAAAGAGATAAAAAACATTCAATCAGATTTACTTGCACCGCCATGACAAACAATCCGGTATATCCGTGACAGCTGAATTATCAAGAGAGCCCCCGGTGGGTGACAACCCTGCCAACCCTCTAACCGTCCTGTTCCTCGTGTTTCACCCCCTCCCTCCCCCGAATGCCGAACACGTCAGTGATCATCTCGGAAGCATTGTCGATCAAAGGAGGCACCACCGTCTCTGATATTAATTACTTGCAATTTCGTCCTGTTTCATGCCTGAGTCTCCTCCCGTCTTCGGAGACCGATTCAGAGGATTCCTTTCAGCTACGTTTTTGAATCTCACAAGTACGCTTTCGATGTATAACCAAATACCCTTTGAAGGTTTATTGCTCTTTCAGTGTTCAATTATTGCAAAATTTCTTGAATCATCAAGTAAATTTATAGATGAGATCTTACTTATTACTAGAAATGTCTCTTGCGTCTGAAATATTTCTTTGGTATGCATCTGGTTACAATGTAAAAAGAAATATCGAGTATATTAATATATTAATTGTAACGATATTAATGGTAATGCGAGTCGGTAAGCCTTGAGCGAGTAAAAGGTGAAAACACGGATGGTCAACGTCCTTTGTTTGACACTGATGAAGATTTGCTCGTGGACGTGTCGGCCGACGGATCGGCCGCGGAGTGCATTTCGGGGGATTCGTGTATTTTGTCTAGTGTTTATCCTCTGTGTGTACCCTTGCCACCACCAGATCACCATTCACCCTACAGCCGAAGACCGAAAGAGGCTCCGTTCTACGTACAGACTGTGAACCAAAAACGAGAAAGAAAATAAAAAAAAAAAGAAAAATGAAAAGAAAGATATGAGAAAAGTCTGCACACGGAGAGATCGTTCGAGACTCGATTTTTGGTATTTTCGATCGGTTTACAGCGGAGTTATGTTCCAACGCGTGATGTTTTTCTATTGTACAGCTTCCAGGCGCTGTTTCGTTTCAACAACCAGATAGAGTATAACTCACGAACGGTAACGCGATAAGCAGACCGTGTCGTTTTCCAAATTTCTCTTGTGACTTACCAGCTATTTCGGCCATTTATTTAAGCAGTTCACCGACAATGAGAGACTCATAGATAAAAAGCGCACGGGGCGTGTCGAATTGCGGAATTCGCAAACGCAAAAAAAAAGAAAGAAATCAGGGATAAAAAAAGTCGATATTTTCGATGCGTATGTATATTAGCGACGAGATTTGAACACGTCGAATTCCGGAAATCGATCGTCCCCGAGTAAAATTATTTCTAGAGATGGTAGACACAAGTTTGAAATCTGTCGCTATTCGGTCGCTTTTCCTGCACGTATAGGAAGTTCTCCAATGGAACATTCTGCATATGGTACACGACGGTGCGTGTTGGAGAAAGAGACGTTCGGAGAGCAGAAGCGGAAGTTTGTTTGGCCCTGTTGTCGAGTCCATTGTTTCGCCACAGTATTGATTACCGACTTTCTCGGAGTACTCTTGCCGCCTGCTTGAAACGTTCCTTCGATCGACCGGAATAAAACTGCTTTTTTATGTATCTCATGCGCGCAACAGCTCGATGAGTGCGTTACGTTCCCGTTGTTCCGAGAGAACGTCGAGTCGAATTTAATTGAAGCATTTTAAGAATTTTTGATAGTATCACAATTAATGTAAAATGGAAAGAGTCAATTTAATTTGGAGTAGAAGAATGGTCCATCGTTTTTAAGCAGGAATGCATAGATTGTGTAAACTTCTTTTTATTAAGAAGATAAAATTACATTTTCTTGTCTGTAGTTTTTAATTTTGAACTAGACAACTTGTTGAAGAAATTATCGTGTACATAATGAAGTATTTAAAACTGGAATAACTCGTTTGCCTGTTAGGCCTCAGATCTTAAGGATCACTCATTAGTTCCATTCTTTTTATAGGCAAGACCTAAAATCAAGTCTACTTATTTTGGAATTTTATATATTCTACTTATAAAAGAATTAGTATCATCGAAGTGTGTACTTATCAAGTGTAAAATCCTAACGCATCTTCATCGAGTGGGTCATTCATAGGACCAGTTTCAAGCACCCTGTTCTGTCCACTACACTCCGCTAAACGCACTCGACTCAAACCACGAATAGATCAAAAAATATGGTCACTATCAAACGACGAGTAATCTCGGCGTGTAACGTGTTCCCGATGATACGACGCGAGTAGATGCAGCGGTTCGTTCCATTCTGGAATCTCGAGCGGACAGACGAGATATACATATATATATACAAGTGTCCCGGTGAATCAGAAATTCAGGCTGGCGTCGGGATTGCTCGGACAGCGTAATCAATATTCGAAGATCGTCTGCCGACATAGCAGTCCAGGGCTCCGATGGAATCTCGTCTCATTGTCAGTCCCGGGGCTCGGGGCTCCGGCGACCGACGCGATAAGAGGGATCCTTCGGAGCGGCCGCCCCGTTACTCTCTTGACTCCTCGATACGAGTCGAATCTCGAGTCGACGTCGACGTCGAGAATGCTGAATTCCTGAACGAAACGACGGCTCGTGTCTCGTTAACGCCGCGTCTACTACCACCGTTGCGGCCCCCCCTCGCGCGGCGATCCATCGATCTCGCGAGGAAGACGCCTGAAGCTCTCCATCTCTTTCTCTCTTTTACTCTCTCTCTATCTCTATATATATTACATTATATGGACACCGATACATATATATATCTATATATACCAAATATATATACGTATGGCTCGTGTATAATCGTATATACACATATATATTTACAGATGTGTTGTGCGTAGTTTCCAACTTGTGTCTGTCACGTGTATTACCACTCTATGTTGAATGAGTCTGCGAGCAAATGAGTTCATGTTGCGTGCCTGACGAAGATCGCGTGTATGATGGGTATGCTTGATTAGTGTGTGTCTACGTCTATTGTTTCTGTAAAACGGCGTGCGGAACATTGCGATGGAGCCCATCGGTTTTCGCCGCGGAGATACCGTCGGTATAAGAATAACAGATAGATTCCGAGGGATGGGTGTCGCGAAGGAAACGAACGAATCGTCACCGACGATCGTCGTAACGAGACGTTAACTTCCGGGTCTCGCGATTTGAAAGGGAAATTAGAAACGATGCGAAAAGACGATTTGCTCGCGCAATGCTGCGTACGCGCGTCCGTTTTTTTGCCCGCAAACGCGGGTTCTGTGACCGTGGTAACGCCCTTTCTTCTCGTTGGTTTTTTCCCACACGTAGTACGTTCTGGAGTTCCTTTACACCGCGGTAAGTTGCAGCTCAAGCTCTCTCGCTAATCGTTCATTAATCCAAAAAAAAAGATTTTTTTTTTTTATGAAAGAAAAGAAAGCAAAAAAAAGTACCATCTATCTGCTCGTTTCGCTCGTAACAGTCATCTTACATGTTTTTTCGTATGTCCCATTATATGTAATCTATCTATATATGTATACGTATGTTCATACCCTTAGCCTGCCATCTCTATCTCTTTCTCTATCTCTCTCTCTTTCTCTCTCTCTTGCTCTACTTCAATCATTCTTTTTCTCTTAGTCTGAATTTTTTCGTTGCCTATCTTCCATAATCCCAGATTCAGACTCTGTCTTTTTTATTTCTTCACCGGTTATGTTCGCCAAGTATGTTCACTCATACTTTGCTTATTGTATTGTTTTGCCTCTGTTTTCTCGAGCCATCCGTACCCTTCTTCTAATGCCTGTTTCTAATTTTCTCGTTACTTCACCCCCGCGTTATTTCTTTACCGCTATCTCTCCGTTCTTTTTCTCTGTCTACCTATTAACCCACCTGTGTATCTGTTTTTATCATCTTCGACCCCATGGCTGCCGCTTGGTTCGCGCGAAAACGAATTTCGATGAATTTTCACCGAGGCCAGCTTCGTTATTTCACCGATATACAGGGAACTGGTACACCCATTCGTTTAGCAATCGAATTTGGCCGTGCAATAGTGGCAGAATTCAAAACCTAAATCGCATTTATCTTGCCTTTAATCTAGGGGACTTTGTCCGATCAGTAACAAAACAAATCTACTTTATCCGATACCTTCCCACCAAAAGGGAATTCGCGTTTAATATTGATCGCGAATCGATAGTGGGATAAAGCCACAGCCAATGGGTCGCGTTCTCTCTCTCTCTCTCTCTCTCTCTATCTCTATCTCTTTTCATACCTACGTTAAAAAGTTCAGTCGTATCGAATTGTTTCTGTGTTATCTGTGATATGTCGTCAGATGATTGTTGTCTATAACTCCCAGCCGTTGTCCGCCCTTCTATCTCTGTTCATTTACGTTCTTTCTCTGTTGTTCTGTTCTATCTGTATTGTCATCTTGTCTCCGTTCTAGCGCTCAGTTCTTAACTTCAAATTCGTTAACCCTGCCCACCCTGTTACACTATTGTAATCTATCAGAACCCATGTAATAGTATGTTTGAGAATCGTGTAATCTTTTTTACGTAAACGATATGTATATCCTGTCTGGTCTTGTGTTGTATTTTGTGTTGCCAGGCTTGCACTTTTTTATGTACGTCGTATAATCTCATGAACCCCAAACCCAGCCTCATTTGATCCTCGTAAAAATTGTCTCTAGTGACTTCTCGTCCCCGAGATCCCGATGCAACTTTACACTGAATGTTGACTTTGTTGCGCGCCTATTCTTGCGTTCCATTTTTCTTTTCGTTCAATTGTTCCTTTTCCGTCGTTTATACATCATTATAATAATATATGCGTAGAGAAGATACAGTCGCATCAGATCAAATTGATAATGTAACAACTGTACACAGAGGTACAAGAGTAGAGGACGAATCGAAAGGAGAACGATAAAATGTGTCGCAATCATCGACTGTTCCGAATCGACGGATCGGCAATGATTAAATGAAAAAATAATCGGGACTGTTTAAACACACAACTTTTATAATACATGATATGAAACGAAAGACCTATACGACCGATCCCACCTTTGTCCCTTGTCTACGTCTGTTACAACCTGTCTACAATGTGCCAACAACCTCGTTCTACCAACTGCCCTGTGTCTGTCTTTAACCGATCCGTGCTATCTACCCACCGATAAGTATATTTCATACCAGAACACGACAGAAACCCTCTTTTACGAGAGAATCGGTTTGTTCGATAATCATTCCATAAACCGGAAATGATCTATCTCATGGAGAAGAAAAAAAAAATAGTCAAATAATAGCAGATCAAGTTCCATTAACGTACAGTCCGCGTCTCAATTTTATGCAGCACGAAACAAATCGTTTGATCGTTTGAACACATGTTATATTATGCCTCGTGTATGTACATAAACCGCGGTATCTAAAACGAAGAACAGTTTCGAAGAAGGAAGGTAGAAAGAGGAAAGTCGTATGAAAAACTCGCGTAGCGCTACTAGAGATAACGATTTCCGCGCACAGTGAGAAAGGAGGAAAATTTTGTTGAACCGACGAAACACAGAATTCGGCACGACGTCGGAAGATAATCGCGGAATTTATCACCGTTCTCTAATTTTCATTCTCTCGTTTTTTACTAATTTTTCTCTCTTCATTTCTTTTAAGTTTCCGTTATTTTACGCAAAGTGTAGATTTAATATCGTCAGTTCTTGAAGATACTAATCTGTTTCCAGATATGAAAAATATACATATACACCGTGTCAGCTTTGCGCTATAAGCGAGGAAGGAAAATATATTTTTTAATTGAAGATTAAAATTGAGGTTCCCAGAAAATCAGCTTTGAATAAACAACTGTCGATAAATACTATTCATATTACGTGCAACGTTAATGTACTATTAATAATTTCGGCTGTACTTTTGGCTGGACTTCTGGAAATAAGATATTTTTTGTTAAAAATTAATCGAGAAAAAAAAATTTTACCATTTGAGTCTCATTGCCTACGTTACTGATGTCACGATCGCGAAAAATCAATTGTTACTTTAACTTTTCATGAATACTAAAATTCGAAGCTGATACTTTCAGCATCTTCGCGTAGAGCGATTCCCTCTTCGTTTATAATGATGTTGGAGCTTTACGTATTACATCACACGTTTACGTATATGTATATTTGTTTCTCAATCTTATTTTCGTTTCGTTCTTCCGGTTCTGATTCTTGTGTTTGCGTTTCATTTTTATACCGTTCACTATGGTTTCTTACTTTATACCAGTAGTGACGACTGTACCTGCCACCTTGCTGTGCTCGTACTTGGAGGATCGGCACAGGCCGGTTTGATCCTCAAGTCGTCGAACGAACAAGAACGGTGGCACGGTGCGCACACGACCAGGGGTGCACCCCATATCGGTGCGATGATCACGATCGTTTGTTCATGCGGACATGTCCGATTCACGGGGGAATGTGCGATCCTCCAAGAACGAATCATGCCCCATACGCAATCCCTTAGGGACAAATGAATATTATACATACGTACTTATTTACTTATTTATACATACGTCGAACGCATACACGCAGCTCATCGCACAACAATAATAATAAAATAAATAAAATAGCAATAATCATTCCACTCTTTTTAAGACTTTTAGAAGTGTCCTGTATGTCAATATGTGTTTTGAATACTTATGCCGTTCAATTCATTTCTGATATATACCTATAACAATTTTTGTATGCATTCATTAATTAAATAACAAAGGGTTGAAGCTGTGCTACAACTTTAATAAACAAGCATAAAATAGTTGTCTAATTTTTATTCAAACTGGAATGCAAGTACCAATACTACATTACAATCAAATAAAATTAGTAAAAAAATCGGTAACTTTAGTGTTAGTTGCTTAATTCATGTAACCTTAAAGCGTCGCGTTTACATAGTTTCCTGTTGAACGTGTGAAACGTCAGTACAAAATCGCGAACGTATTTGCAGTAGCTTGTTTAATGAACCTGCTCGTTGAACAAGAGCTTAAATATGATGAGCTGCGTACATATGCGTCCGACACGATGTATACTCTCTATATATTATTATTATCATCATCATTATTATTATCTTACCTACCTACATCGATCTCATTATATTCAGCACTACACACAGATCGCTTAAAAATATTCAGCTTAAACATACTCCAACTTTTTACATATATCGCAGATAATCCAGCCCTGAGACTTACTACGTATATACATATTTTTTCATTGCCTTTATTACGTATATCTATTACATATATTTATACATGATTATATATGCATGCCAGTTCTACTCTCACGAAAGTTTACCACAACCCCCCAAGCCCTATTTTTTTTTTTATTATTATTATTACTACCTGCGGACGATCGTGTTCTTTTCTGCTCCCGAATTGACAATACTGCCCGATACTTTGAAACAAAAGATTACAGCTACCCTTATGATCAAGCCATGAAAAAATACAAAACCTTTAAGAATGCAACCATAAACAAAAACCATGCAAATTGCAAGAAAGTGAATGTGACAAAAAAAAAAAATTGAGAATGTTCTCGCGCCGCTGCCAGTAGCTATACGCGTGATGCTCCGAGCACGCTCGATCGGGAAAATCGACAAGATGCGACGCGCCGGCGCGCCGGAGGGTGGTTGCATACACGCCGCGTCACGCATTGTTCCGTTTGTAAAATCAATTTGTATCGCTTCTGGATTCGGCCAGTGGCATTAGCTCCTCTTGTGCCGGTTAATGTGGCCGGCGAATGCCGATTCGAATGGAGTTGCGGATTGTATTGGCAGCGAAGTGAGAATATTGGATCGCATTGAACCGTTGACCGCGGAAGCTGATTTGACAGACAGGATCGATTGTTCGCGCTCTAGACGCCCCGTGCCCTTAGGGTACATGTTGCACGATCTATTTCACTCGCGAAAGAACAACCTCTCCCTGTCCATTAAAAACGATTTTGGTTTTAACGTCGAAGATTTTTGAGATTGTTTCCTTTTTTTTAGAAATACGATGATATTCTTTTGTGCATTCCTCCCTACGATTTTATTATTCTCCCTCGGTATTGTATGCGAGTCTTTGGATCAGCGTTTCGCGGCTCAACGGATCAACGATACGATCCGACTTCGAGAGGACACGATACATTTTTGATTTGTAACAGTCGAGTTGCGGTGATGCGAGGCCAAGTTGTTACCGAACAAGGAATCGGAATAGTAGGCATCAGGGTGTCCGTGGACAGGGACCCCCGCTTTGGATTCACGCTAACCAGAGCTGATGGATGGTGAGTACAAATTTTACTCTTTAACGTTTGTCAAGACCAAATCACGGGACCGTCGAAAAACATCCATACATAAAAGTAAAAAGTACCTATGCGCCAAGTTGAGTGACTGGTTCTAATTCTTTCTGAACTGCATTCAACTACAAAAAATATAAATATAGTATATTGTTGGGCAAGGTGCACGGTGAACTCATATTAGAACTCTTGTAAAACTGAACGGTTTATTAACACGGTTAACACTTATTGCTAAATTACACCAAAAGTCAAATCGAATGTCGCGCGAGTTCCGGTGACAACAACCAACTCGTTCTTCGCTTTTCAAACCTCACGAGTTCCGAGGAGATCGGAAGCTGATAGCTACTCGCATGCCTGTCGACTCAAAAAGGCCGTCGTAACAATATTAATCTATTGTCCCGTAAGTTTCTTCTGCATCTGGTATTCATTATGTATCAAAAACAGGGAAGATACTTATGGGACACTGTAATACAAAAATGGTCAGTACGTCTAGCATTATTACATTACTCGTACAATATTTCTAACACGTTTTAAAACAGAGCTAATCGCGATCAAGCATTAAGATCAGAGGTAGATGTCGATCGAACGGAGACTCGTAGACGATAGAAACATTTTCAAACATATGCGTGACGTTAGTATTTGCGTGCACGCCAGGTTGGACGTCCTTCGTAATAGGATCAAGGCTGCATTGTAATGAAGGGTATGGTACGGTTTGGGCGAAGGTGTGGGTAGATGGTGAAACACCTATATCAAACAGGTAATCCTGGCGAAGATAATCCTGAAACACGGAGCCGGAGGAGTTGCCCCGGTAAACCACATCAAAGCCCGAGCTAATGATGTCGAAAGCTTCCTAATTACTCCGTGCAAACCTGTGTGATTAGTCTGACCTACGTCTACCGCCCCACCCCGCTCGAATCAGTACAAATTTTACTGTAATACACCGAGTGGTGGGGTAGGATCGTGGCGTCGGTGAAACTCGTGAAATGACAACGTTTCTAGGTATCAATCCGTCTTCGTTCAATCCTCTCTCGCCCACAGTTTCTCGTAATCCCGAGAACGGAAGTTCGAAACAGAACCCGGCGCCGTTGTATTCACGGGTTAATGAACACGGGACCGTGATAGATTGGCAGTTATTGCGGCCGGGCCCACTGATAAATACGCCGTTTTCCGTTTGCCTGATTGCGTGTACAGCTTACACGTCGGATCCTCTGACCGCGGTTCGTGTATTCGCGGCGCGACACGGGACTTTCAAATCGGATTTCGAAAATGTCCCGGCCGAAAGTTCCCGCGGTCGGGGGATGTCCCGGGTCCCGGACACGTTTTTGTTTAGTACGGTTTTACCGGCTGTCGATGTCCCTGCGTGACGAGAACCCACGATTAACCGGGACGGGAAATTCTCGAGGCGCGTGACTCCGGATCTCCTCGGGATGCTGGCAGTTGACGGTTTTCTTCGAACTTTGATAACGATGTTTCGTACGGTTTGAAAATTGAATTTTTCTACCCTAGACACGGTGCAGCATAAATCTCTACTGACGGAGGGTAGTTTGTTACCTGATATTTATGCTGTTTTATGGAACTCTTCTTAATAATAATATAAATGAGCAAAATCATGTTATATTCAAAATACATCATTCTGTATAAAATGAAAACCAGAATACAATTTAACTTCTCTGGTAATTATCGAAATATTCTGATTAACCCCTTCTCGTACTTTAGCGAGTCTGATTCGCGATTAAGATTTTGGCCCAAACATGAATATCGCGAGTCAGACTCGAGACGAGATACTTGGGCCAAGCATGAATATCACGAGTCAGACTCGCGATGAAAGGCCCAACACTTGGGCCGAATATTGGGTCCGTTTAGCGCGCATCGATGCCTACCGCTTGGGCCCGAGTTTCGTGAGCTAAATGGCACGGGAAGGGGTTAATGAATAAATAGATACCCATACATCTTCTTGCAAAGGGACAAAGAGTTGTATTCTCCTAAAGATAGTTTCGACCAATTTATATGCATTTTAAAAAATCAGTAATTAGTTTATATTACGATTTCATAAGGTTTAAATGCGCGCACCGGAATCTAGGCTCTGATATTGCGAATTTCCAGACGGTTGAGAGGGTAAAGCGAAGCGTATCGCTTATCGATCGTCCTTAGCCCCGATGTAATACCGGAAACTAAGGTATAGTTTGAAATGCATTTACGTACTTCGATCAGGTTCGACGTGCTGGTCAACGGAGGTGGTGCAGTGACGCTTCAGTTCCAACGTAGCCCGTTCAAACCCCTCACGAGGACGGTGTTCGTGCCATGGAATCAAATAGTGGTCCTGCCTCCGGTAGTGATGACCCTTAACGAGGAAGGCGAGTCCCACAAATCCAACCAACCACCGAGCCCGGCTGTGGGTAAGTATTACACCTTTATCATTCCGTTATTTCATTTAGTTCGCCTTTGTTCACGTTTTGTCGTGCCCCGAAATCGATTTGTTTAAGAAATCGAAATGACTGGTCAATGTAATTCATTTTCCCTTTATAATTTTTTCTTTCTCTTCATTTCTTTCAATTTCATGAGACTAAAAAAATTGAGTCCTGTTATTTTGAGTTCTGGAATCAGTGCTTAAGTGTTTCGTATAATGGGATACTCTGTATGCACATAAATGTAATTAATTGTTCGCTTCTTCGTCGTCGTCTCTTCGATGATCAAAGGGGGATCTGTACAAGGATCTGTAACTGATCGTGTGTGCCGTCTTTGTTCCGTCCTTAAGTGTTTTATGTTTTTAATTTCCTTATCATTTATATGGCGTACTACATAATAGGCTTCCCAGGGATATCGATGGGGCTATTTAGCGAACACGGGCCGTGTCTAGAGCACGACCATGAACTGTTAAGACCCATCATCGTCAGCACTTGGATGCCAGAGAAGGTCGGCGGCCTCCCGGGCAAAAGTTTAGTCTTTGCAGAGAGCCAGGTAACAAACCTATTTTTTTTTCCTTTCAATTCTGTACAATTCATGTCTATACATTTTCTGTTATATTTTTATCATAACATTTTCAGTTAATACCGATCGAGTAATTAGCCAAATTTAATTAATTATTGATTTGTTATCATTATTATGAGTCAATCAGTTGGTAGCACATAATTAAGCGTGATAGATTATTAAATCACCGTATTATGATATCCCATGCGAAAATACGTATTACAAAAATAATTACATGTTATGTATTACTAAAAGAATTATAGCATTATTTTGCCCAAAGTTTGCAAGATAATCATTTCTGTAAATAGAGGCTTGGAACTTCTAATCTACAATTTTCTGAAGATATTTTTAATTTAGTACATAAGTATATTTGAATTTTCTAATTCTCATATTTTGTTACAACAATTCGGGAGCTCCTTTCGTTCATAAAGCTCTGCACCTAAGCATCTAAACCGTTGCAACATATTTAGCCCTCCATCGGTGAAAACACTTCAGGTGCAGAGGTCCTTTCCCTGATCTAAAATTCAAATACTCTATTCGAAGCCAGAGTTCGGTGAAAAACAACTCTCACGATCTAACGCTCAGCAGCTGATCGGACCTCCACTTCTTGCAGATCGTTCAGGAGAGCATCGCTATTCCGGGCTCGAACCTCCACTTGATGTACCAGAGCAGCCAGGCAGCCGGCTACCTCTCGACGGTGAGGATGCAGCTGACCGGTCCGTTCATACCAAAGTCGCTGACGCACGTGCATGTCCACGTGGAGATCGAAGGCTCGCTGCATACGAAGACGTACGAGGCGGACCCGAATCTAACGCACACGTTCGCCTGGAACAAGCGGAACGTTTACAAGCAGAAGGTCTACGGCGTCGCCCAGGCGAGGATCTCGATCGGCTATCAGCATTCCACTTGCCCGGCGGTGATCTGGGAAACGCAGACGGCCACGTTGCAGGGCTTCGACGTCGACATCTCCGATATCGGCGGCTGGGGGCTGGACATACACCATCACTATAACTTCCACGAGGGTATACTGCAGAAAGGGGACGGTACCACGTTGCACTTCAAACAGTATCCCCGTACCGTGAAAGTGGTAATGGGCACTGGGCTACAGAGGAACTTGGTTTGCCAAGACTGCGACGGTCTGGCCAAGGATGCGAGACTGTTGACGCCAGTCGCGTTGACCAGCGGCCCGGACGGGAGCATTTACGTGGGAGATTTCAATCTGGTGCGAAGAATCACGCCTGAAGGGAACGTGTACACCGTTTTGACCCTAAGGTACAGGACTAACTCTTACAGGAATTATTTTCGAGAGACATGTTATAGAATCAAAACGATCGATTTGATACTTTGTTTTCAGTGCGACGCAAGTGGCTTACGAGTATTATCTCTGCGTATCCCCTGCTGATGGTCATCTGTATATCAGTGATCCAGAGAAGCATCAGATATTGAAGGCTCTGTCGCTGAAAAATGTTCAACATCCTAGCATAAACATCGAGGCTGTAATCGGTAGCGGAGAGAGATGCATTCCTGGCGACGAGAGCCATTGCGGTGATGAAGGTCCAGCTATTCGCGCTAAACTGGCTCATCCAAAGGGTAAATATGAATACATTTATTACAGGTTTTATCAGATCATTTAATCAAATATATTTTACATCGATAGGAATCGCTATTGCTGCTGATAAAACGATGTACATCGCTGACGGAAGAAACATCCGCGCGGTAGACCCCAATGGAATCATTCATACTCTGGTGGGACACCACGGCCATCATAATCACTGGTCGCCAGCTCCTTGCGTTGGCGCTATACCCGCCCATCAGGCGCAACTCCAATGGCCAACTGGACTGACCCTGAGTCCTTTAGATGGATCCCTTCATTTCATCGATGATAGGCTCGTCTTGAAGCTCACCAGCGATTTGAAAGTACGCGTAGTAGCAGGCACTCCGCTTCATTGTACCAGCAACACTAACAGCAATGGAAATAACAACGATAGCGATGTGAAGAAGATAAATTCTACGACCGCAGTCAATCCTAAGAAATCGGACGAAGTCCTTGGCTCCGTACTAGCTGTCAGTTTCAGCCCGACTGGCGAACTTTACATCGCAGAAAGCGACTCGCACAGAATGAACTCTATTAAGATCGTAGACAGCTCCGGGAAAATGTCACATTTCGCTGGACAGCAACAGGAGAGACTACGTGGCCAGTGCGAGTGCAACAACACCACTCCCAGCACTAAAGATTTGGAGAGTTGCTCGTGCACCGATGATACCAGCAGCACAGAGACCTTACTGTCGTCGAATGCTAAGTTCACTGCGATTTCCGCGTTGGCTGTGTCGCCGGATGGAGTCCTGCACGTGGCTGACCAAGGAAGTTTACATATCTTGGCTCTGCAACCATATCTTCCGAATCACGACGAGAGCGGCGAATTTCATATTCCGTTCCCTCCATCCAATGAAGTATACGTGTTCAACCGTTACGGTCAGCACATTTCCACCAAGGATTTGACGTCTGGGAAAACTCGTTATTCCTTCTTGTACAGCAAGAACACGAGCTTCGGAAAATTGTCTACAGTGACGGACAGCGCTGGGAATAAGATTCAATTCTTGAGGGACTACAGTAGCGTGGTCAGTTCCATAGAAAATACGCAGGATCATAAGTCCGAGCTGAAGATTTCAGCTGTCGGTTTCCTGGAAAAACTTTCCGAGAGAGGAAGAGCTGAGATTGCACTCGCCTATGATGGATCAACTGGCTTGTTAACTAGCAGATCAGGAGTAAGTATATCATCTCATTCTTTATTCTTATTTTATTTAGTATTTATATTACATATTTGATGAACTTCCAGGGTGGTGAAACATACATTTACAACTACGACAGTTTGGGCCGAGTCACGGATGTGATTCTTCCCACGGGCGAGAAATTGAAATTGTCTTCTGATCTATCCGACGACGAAGGCCTGTCAGTTAAAGTTTCCGCGCCACTTCAGGCTTTGTCGAAAGGAGACAAACAGAGGTCGGCCGAGTACAAAATGAAGAACGAGAGATCAAAGATTTTAACTATTACTGATGGTAAGTAAAAACCAAGTGATAGTGTATTAACAAATATGTTCTGAAACTTTTTTAATAAAACATTCTTATTATGTATAGGCACCAAGATCAAGAAAGCGATCGCATTCACCAATAGCAGTCTAGAAGTTCTTCTTCCTGGCGGTGGTAGAGTACTGAGTGCAGCCACCACGAAACATCCTCTTCTGGAAGCTGCTCTACCAGTAGAAGCCGAGATGTTGCCGATGTGGAGCTACCAGTTAATGTCTTTAGGCGAACTCACCAACACTATGACCACCACCTACAGCCTCGTCGGCGATGTCAGTCACTTCCAGCAGACTTTGAACAGAGAGATCTGGGTGAACGACACTCGAGTAATTGGCGTGGAATTCGAGCAAGCGTTCAGACGAGAAACCTTCTACGACAAAGGGAGGACTCCACTTCTGACGGTTACCTTCGACCCTGCAGATCTACCTTTGACCTGGCAGCCGCACGAGCAAGGCTACAATCTCAGCATCACGTACGACAGATTCAATCGCATAGAGAGCTGGAAATGGGGCCCATCCGATGAGTCTTACGGCTACGATCGGCACGGGCAATTGGCCGAAGTGACAAACAGTCAAGACGGAACGAAGCGCTACACGTATAACGATTTCAACATGCTCTCGAACATCACTTTAGCCAGTAACAGACACTTCACGTTGCAGTACGACGACGACGGTGGCCTGCGTCACATCATACTTCCGTCGGGAACCAAGCACTCGTTTTCGTGTCAAGCCTCATTAGGATTTCTCCGAGTGACTTACACCCCGCCGGGCAGCAGTAGAGCCTATCTTCAACATTACAGCCACGATGGAAATTTATTGCAGACCGTGTTCCCTGGCGATGGAGCTCGTATCGTGTACAGATACCACACCTCGGGACAACTCGCTGAAGTTGTACACGGCGACGGGAAAAGTGAAATCAGATACACGGAGAGTGGTCTACCTTCAGAAGTGATTCACTCCGAACGAGACGTAGAGTACAAATGGGATTATCAGTACAGTGCTGGGCTATTAGTTGAAGAGCGCATCGATTTCGGCGCGAAGACAGGCCTCAGCAATGCGAAATTCACGTTCGATTACGATTCGAACTTCAGGCTCATCAATGTGCAAGGTAGAATCGGAGGGCAGACACTTCCAACTTACACCATGGCCTACAGCCCGAAGACAGGCATGCTGGAGCAGATTGGCCAATTCAAAGTGACCAGACCTCAGCCTAACGAGACCACTGTCTTCGATGGGACCGCGTTCTTCTCGAGAATTACGGACGATAGGTTCTTGGAGACCCAAGTCACTTTGACGATTCATCAGATGGAAGTCTTTAGAATGGAGTTCACTCACGACACTCGCGGACGTATCAATCAAACGAGGACGTACACGCGTAACGTCGCCGTCAACACTTATACCAACGTGAAGAATTATACTTGGGACTGCGACGGACAATTAACAGGTGTCGAGGCTCAGGAACCGTGGGGATTCAAGTATGACGCGAATGGAAACATGCTGTCATTGACATATCGAGGCAACACTATCCCCATGGAATACAACAGTATGGATAGGATTGTAAAATTCGCTGAAGGATTATACAAGTATGACAACAGGGGCCTGGTGGTGCAGAATGCTAGGGAGGAAAGATTCAGCTACAACGCCAAGGGTCTCCTGGTGCGCGCATCGAAACATGGACGATTCGATGTGCGATACTACTATGATCACATGGATCGATTGGCTACTAGAAAAGATAACTATGGAAATGTCACACAGTTCTTTTATAACAATCAAAAACGTCCTCATGAGGTCAGCCAGATTTACAGTCCTAGAGACGGCAAATTGATGTCGTTGGTATACGATGACAGGGGACATCTGATTTATGCTCAAGTCTATCGGCACAAGTATTACATCGCTACTGATCAATGTGGCACGCCGATCATGATTTTCAGTCAATACGGCGAAGTCATTAGAGAAATCATG
>SHCU01000687.1:658-30101 GCA_004307685.1 Ceratina australensis | reverse complement strand
AAATGGGATTATCAGTACAGTGCTGGGCTATTAGTTGAAGAGCGCATCGATTTCGGCGCGAAGACAGGCCTCAGCAATGCGAAATTCACGTTCGATTACGATTCGAACTTCAGGCTCATCAATGTGCAAGGTAGAATCGGAGGGCAGACACTTCCAACTTACACCATGGCCTACAGCCCGAAGACAGGCATGCTGGAGCAGATTGGCCAATTCAAAGTGACCAGACCTCAGCCTAACGAGACCACTGTCTTCGATGGGACCGCGTTCTTCTCGAGAATTACGGACGATAGGTTCTTGGAGACCCAAGTCACTTTGACGATTCATCAGATGGAAGTCTTTAGAATGGAGTTCACTCACGACACTCGCGGACGTATCAATCAAACGAGGACGTACACGCGTAACGTCGCCGTCAACACTTATACCAACGTGAAGAATTATACTTGGGACTGCGACGGACAATTAACAGGTGTCGAGGCTCAGGAACCGTGGGGATTCAAGTATGACGCGAATGGAAACATGCTGTCATTGACATATCGAGGCAACACTATCCCCATGGAATACAACAGTATGGATAGGATTGTAAAATTCGCTGAAGGATTATACAAGTATGACAACAGGGGCCTGGTGGTGCAGAATGCTAGGGAGGAAAGATTCAGCTACAACGCCAAGGGTCTCCTGGTGCGCGCATCGAAACATGGACGATTCGATGTGCGATACTACTATGATCACATGGATCGATTGGCTACTAGAAAAGATAACTATGGAAATGTCACACAGTTCTTTTATAACAATCAAAAACGTCCTCATGAGGTCAGCCAGATTTACAGTCCTAGAGACGGCAAATTGATGTCGTTGGTATACGATGACAGGGGACATCTGATTTATGCTCAAGTCTATCGGCACAAGTATTACATCGCTACTGATCAATGTGGCACGCCGATCATGATTTTCAGTCAATACGGCGAAGTCATTAGAGAAATCATGAGATCACCTTATGGACATATCGTTTACGACTCGAATCCTTATTTGTATTTACCTGTTGATTTTTGCGGAGGACTTCTGGATCCGGTAAGATAGAGATCGATAATTAAAATCAATTTTCAAGTAAAGACAGTATCTCTAATTTTTTATTACATCTGCTTTTTTTCAAATTAGGTAACATTGTTAGTGCACATGCCGAACGGGAAAGTTTACGATCCATTGATAGGCAAGCTCATGTCTCCTTTGTGGGAGAACGTCCTGGACCGAGTGGACAACCCAACACATCTGCATCTGTACAGATTCAATGGGAACGATCCTATTGACGTTAGGCACACAGACCGGCCAAACCAACCGACTGGTAAGTTTGCTACATCTTCGAAGAGATGCGTTATAGAAGATCTAGTAGCTGCGCGTCCATTTTGGTCAATATTGATACACTCTAAGGCGAACCACGTTTACTTGCTCAACTCTCGGAACCTAATCACATTTCCATTCCCTTCGCAATGAAATGAAGAGATACGCTAAAATCAATTTCAGTCAATTTGACAGAAATTAAATATAGATTACTGTAATATTCCTAAAATAATGTATATTTAATTTAAACTGTAAAAATTGAATTTTTTCTAGATCACATATCATGGTTGTCACGCCTTGGATACGACTTGAAAAACCTCGCGCCCCAACTCTTCCCCGAGGAACTGCCAGATAGTCTGATTCCGCCAGCCCTTGGCCCGGGCACATCCATATTCGGCAAGAAGAAGAGAACCAGGAACCTCGGCGTTCAATCCGGCTTCTTAGCTCACATCGCACAAAGACATTCCGGTGACGCTGTCAGCTTATCAGCTCCACCGCGATCTGCCCTGAAGAAAGACACCAGCGACCTGATACCAAGCCGCTTGGGCGCAGCCTCGGATCCTCCGTTCGGCAAAGGTATCTTGGTATCGAGGACTGCTGACGGTCAAGCGGTCGTTTCCAGCGTGCCAACCGCCAACGCTATCTACGGCGACGTGTTCACTTCGGTATTTAACCGATCATACTTCCTGCCATTCACGTTCGTGGTGCATAGCGCCCAGCAGGACGCGTTCTATTTCGTGAAAGAAGAAACGTGGCGAGCCAGCGAGGATCGTGGACAATTGAAGCGACTGGGTGGCCAAGTGAACACGACCTTCCACGAGAACGAGAACGGCTCGTTGATCGACGTGAAGATCCACGGTGCCAGTTACGTCGTGAATCTGCGCTATGGCACCACCGCCGAGAAAGAGAAACAAAGACTGCTCCATCACGCCAAAGCGACTGCCATTCGCAAAGCCTGGCACAGGGAACGCGAAGCGCTAAAGGCCAACACGCCGACGTCCATAGAATGGATGGTGACCGAACAAGACGAGATCGTCAAGTCCGGTTCCGCGTCTAATTACGAGGGCGAGTACATCCACGACGCGCAGCAGTATCCGGAGCTGGCGGAGGACCCGTACAACATCCGGTTCGTCAGGAAAGCCATTGATCCATCGAGCAAGAAACGGCGCAGGAGGAGAGGCGCGGTCACTTCGAAACTCTGGTGGCTGGACAAGATCTGCTAATTGAGTCCTATTAACCGAATTAGCCGTTGAGTCCTCGTTCTCCTGACACGCGCCGTTGCCGAGAGAATTGTCCAATCGTCGAAGCAACAGGAATTTCCCAATGGACGTTAGATATAGCGTGTAATAATGACGTGTTGAAGAAATTGAGAAGAGGATGGAGGGACGAAGAAGAGAAGAGTTAGATCGAGCAGTTCTTCGTATGAATGTACTGAATACTATCAAAAGAAACAAAAAAAAAAGTTTTATACCAAAGTCTATTTGTGTATTTCGAAGATGCCAAAACATTTAACGTTATATCGATTATATTGTACCGCGATTAGGGTTTTAGTGTGTAAGCATCTCGGGGAAACGTCTGCCCGCGCGCGAGACCGTGCCCCTAACCCGCAAATTCGTGACCCCTGCGGATTAATAAAGAGTGTTGTCGCCGGTCACTTTGAGAAAAAAAAAAAAGAAGGGATATACGTTCCGAGAAGAAGCTCTCGTCCTTGCAGCAGCCACGAGGAACGATGAAGAGCATGCAGACCTGTCGTTGTTCCTCTCGCCGTGACATAAGAAGAGTTCCTTGCGCAAAACGACTGAAAGAGGAATTTTTTTGTAAGAAGACGAAAGCGAACGTGACGAAGTGCCGCATCATCATCATCATCATCATCGAACGAGGAAGTGATAGCGAGAAACAGGCCATTCGTCGTTGGGGCAAATCGAGTGAGAGAAACTAGTCAATATATAGCTTTACATTGACGTATAAACTTTTTCCAGTAGGGTAAGGAGGAGATACACGTGGCGTCGATGTACCGTGCGAGAGGGAATAAAGAAGCCGTGTGTACTCATTTGATCGTCGTTTGTCCCCGCGATACCTTAGTCGTACTTAGATGTCGAGGAGAGAATCTCTAAAAGAAATGATTTCAAAACGAGTATATACCTACACGATAAGTACGCCATTTTTACGAATCGCAAATAGATGCGGAAGGAATAAGCGCACGCATATCTCAACAATGAATGGCCCTGTGAGCGCTCGAGTGGAAAATGGAAAACGTCCAAGGCGAAACTAACTGCTGAGTAGTATTGATGCGGTAAAGGAGATGGTGTCTTTCGTCCGAGTGATCGATAGTCTCGGTTTCGAATCGAAATTTCCGAAATCGAAGGAGCTGAATGAGAGAAGAAAAAGAAGAAGCGGTATTAAGGTGTATTATAAAAGTGGTGCTTTCTTGTGCGAAGAAGAAATAAATCGGTGCAACATTCGATGACAGTGAGCGTGACTAATTTAGAAGACGTCAGTATATACGTATATAAATACTCGAAACACACAGAAATACATTGACTAGCGTGGCTAAGGTATTTTTAACGATGGATGTGTCCTACCCAGCTCCCCACTTAGCGTTAGCGTCCATTTCCCTCAAGAATTGATGTCGCGTCGCGTACAAATTACTGTTCGAGTAACTGGGATGATACGTGAGTGAGAATGCGAGAGAAACTTTCGGGGACGAGATATGGTTATCTCACGCGGTAACGAGACAGAACGGATTATTCGGGGCGAGCTGACGTCTGTCTGTCGAGTAGGAAAAATTAATAATGAAATAGGGTGTGTGGAAGGAAAGCGAGAAAGGGAAAGGAAGAAACTCCATTATCTGTAATAATACGTATACACGAGATATTATTATATATTTGTGCTTGCTGGATATGAATAACGGAACGTTAACTATGTTTCTTCACTGAATACTAAGTGTGTATATCTAAATTTAATGCTCGTCAGTACTGATGGTTTCCGCTGTGTACTGAACGCCATATACATCTATGTACGTAAGGATATTATTTAGCACCAGCTACCCCCACGAGAGTCCCACACCCTTTTCCGATAAACGCGAGGATCTACTGCCCGTTCCATGTTAAGATATCCAAAACTCTTTTTATCGCTAGTTGCACCCCCCGCCCGTTGTATCCCCGGTAACCCCGCCGGTACGTACACTTTCTTTCGAAACCTCCATTCTCTTCGATTCTGCCCCGCATTACTTTTCACGCATTTACCCGAACGATTTATACTCGCCATTAAATATTTTGCGAATACCGCTTTAGACTGCGCCGTTTTTAAGGCGGATAGATAGCGGCACAACGACATTATCGTCTGAATAGAAGAGAAAGATAATTAAAAAGAACAAAAAAAAACATTTAAAAAAGGAATTACCTTATGCGCTGAGTGTATAAACGAATAAAAAAAATATAAAGTATATATATATTATATATATAGAAAAAGAGAGAAAGAGAGAGAAGGAACAGAGGAAAAGAGATTATATAGGAAAGCTTCGTAAACGTATTTTTGACTCGAACGAGTGTTTAGAGGCTGCATCGGACATTAAAAAAGAAAAGAAAACCCTTCAAACTCTGTGGTCCAAAGCGTGTTCTCGTGCCCTAACGGGCGTCTTATTTTCATCTTTTTTTTTTCACGTTACAAACACAGTTGGAAAATCGTGTTCTCTCGTCCTTCCGCCACTTTCTCCCGAAACTCGCGTTGCCAATAAAATCGAATCTGCGGAAGAACGAGACGCAACGAAAGGACCGCGAGCCACAGCATCGAACCGCGAACATCGGACATCTAAACACTCAGCAACACTGTACACTTGACACCCTGCGTACCCGACCGGTCTCCCCGTCGTACCCCCCCAAATTATCCGTGTGATCTATAGATACCGTGTATTACCGTCGAGTCGGCAATGGCGTTCAAAGAAACGACTATTTTTTGAAAAAAAAAGAAGACAGCTAAGAGAGAGAAAGAAATATCGAGTGTCAAATTAAAGCGTATCACGTGAGCTGATCGGCGTTTTATTCGTATGGCAGATTCAACGTGCAGGGTCGCGAGAGAACGATTTTGTCCCAGTTTATATACTCATCGAGTATTTCATTGATTACAGCTAAAGAATGAAAAAACGACGAGGGGAAAAATAAGTAAATAGATTCGCTCTCTTAACTTCCGTGAAGTTTCAGTCTCGTTTCGCAAATTAAAAAAGAAAAAAGAATTAACTTTCTATAAGAGAGAACAGATGAGATGAACACGTGCCCCGCCGATGTTTTCGACCATGGGGTAACGCATAATTATAAATACGAGTATAAATATAAATATATAAATATACGTATAAATATATAAATAATAAATATTTCTGGAATTAACGGGGTGGAGAAAGCTCGAACAAGGTACATAACTGGGAAATATGATTGTCATTAATTAATAACTATTGTCGCATTAATTATTACTATGACACGAAAAAAAAAGAAAAAAAATAATAATAATACGCGAGAGGATCGATACCAGAGCGCGGGATGTCGTTATTATTCATTAATAGTTATTGGCCGAGCTAGCTGAATCCGTCGGACCATACATGGTGTATGTACTACTAGATTCTCGTGAAGTCGACGTCCTGAAAATGTTTCTGTATGTATACCATGGGACGAGTCGAGGTCAGGAAAACAGCACAGAGGTTTAAGCGTACGGTAGAACACGGAGAGTGATCTATCCGGGGGAGAGAAAGGGATGCGAGAGAGAGAGAGTGAGATAAATATGCGAGAGAGAGAGAGAGAGAGAGTAACCGTGAGAAAGGGTGAACGAGTGAATGCGCAGAGTCAGTCAGTCATGCTACAGCTACTACGACCACTACCCTAAGTAGATTACGCTACTTCGCCGCTGATCTAATTGTTTACTGTCACGTGTTGCTGTAAACCTAAACTAACGATACGATATATTTTATTTATATAATCTAATCGACTGTATTTATTGTAAATAGTCACGATGTTTGCTATGATATAATATATCTGTAATTGGATGGAAACTGCCTAGAGAACTGCGCCCTTGTCCTCTTTTCTGCACCCCTCGTCCTTAAGTTACGAAAAGATTATAGATCCATTCAGCAATTTTTAATTTACAATTTCGTCGGCATGGACTGTTTTACTAAACTCTTTCTTAATTAGAACAGAGGTTCCTTCCTGATGACTACGGATCTGTTGGGTCCTGACACCAGTCCGCGTACATTTTCTCGATAGGCTTCTAGTTGAAGTCGAACCGAATTTGTTGCAGGAACAATCTCTCAACGATAGGAAGTATACGTATAACAGATTTTTATAGGAAATAAATAACCACATTAACCTTCCAATAGAGTATGTTTATTGTAACACTGTGTTGCTCAACAATGGAATAATTTGGGATTGTGCATTCTGCTTGTGCCCTCCAACTGAAACTTTGTTGCAAGTCGCAGTTTTACATTGCAGTATATTATTACTTCTTTCTTTCTTTATAACTCCTCGATTATGCTGCAGGCATAGTGCCGATTGAGTGTCCTAATCGGTCAGTCAACGTTAAAATTCGCACTGTGCTCGCAGCATTTGTACGTACGCGTTTTATATCGTAATATATATATATAACTATTTCTTATCTCTTTTGTACATCTACATACATCGCATATAAATATGTCGAAACCCTTAAGCGAAAGCTTCAATTAAAAAACGTCGATTAAATACGATAACTACAAACATTTACTACCCTTGCTTCTTATCTGTAAATATCAAATACGCCAAGACGAGCAGTCAATAACTTCAACGGATCACACAGTTAATAGCAAAGTTAAGTATGCGCTATTCAAGTCGAATAATCCTTTCAAAGTCGATTTTAAAATGCTTATTCAACCTTAAATAGTGTATGTTCAGCTTTCCTCTTAACTGTACTTAATACTTATTGCATAGAGCTTAATTAAAAAAGCTGGACGAGTATCGTCCGAAATCATTTACGCGACTTTCAACAATTTTTCTGTTTCAAATGATTTGTCATGATAATCGAGATTCTTCGAACACACATGATTAAAGAAATGCACAATAATTCTTTGGCAATAAGTAATAACGACAAGCGTTTCGCAAGCAAAATGCGTATTGCACCGTTACAACTCGATGGTCCCTAGTCATCACATGAATCGACGGAATCCAGGGGCTACCTCGTCGTAAGCGCACTATACATGCTGACTAAGAGAAATTAAACACGCGAAGTCGAAATGTAATTCGAACATGGGCCTTAGAGGTGAACGTAATTTCGCTTGTAAATGAATCTCTCCGTGAAAAGTATGCAGATACAGAAATTCATTGCACGTCTAGATATAAAATGATGCATGATTTATTAGACAATGATTTAACCCATTTGCATCATCGACGTTCAACTGAGGACTGACTCGTACCACCACGCGCTAGCTGATAATCGCGACTCGCGGATTATTCCGCGATTGAATGCAAACGTTTTAAGAATTCCTGTTCTCACATTAATTTCATATTTCTATTAAATAAGGCATGTATTGTTGTCTAATCCCTTCGATAGCTCAGTTGGTAGCGCAGTGGACTGTAGTCGGAATGTATTGTTGCCTCTCTAGTCGCAAGCGACGGGCCGCACCTCGCACTAACTGTGCATATCAGCTACTACTTAGATGGTGTCAATTCGAGTTGGCTTTGAATATCAGATTCGATTCTAGTTTCTGAGATACCTCACCCTTATAGTGTAGATCGAATACCGCAACAGGGCAAGGAGAAATCCTGCCAATAGACGATTTAAGTCTATGGACATGTCATCAAATACGGCAGTCACAATTGTAATCTCGGAGTACATACATTTCACGGAGATATAAGATCACATTCATTTAAAATCCCTGTTTCTTTAGCTTTCGCTATCTAACGTGGAAACATGTGTTCACTTTTTCTTAGTGTTCGGGCTTGTAGATTGGAAAACACTTGATGCTGACATCAGGTTTTCAATGTATTGACTCAGTACTTGATTCTCGCTTCTCAGCTTTAAGTTCTCTTCCTTAACACTGTCTACTCTTTGCGACAGATCTAAAAAATTGAAAGGGTTTAATTTTTTGGGAATAAACGAACAAATGAAATTTATTTACCGTCCAGTGTATTCTGTAGTTCCAGCACTTGTGCAATTAACCTGGCTTTCTCCTCTTGCTCGTCTGGGCTAATATCAGGATCCAAGCCTGTTGCACGATATTGAGTAATTAAAGAAAGTCATGTTTATTCACAAAATTACGTGAAACTTACTGTTAGGACTACAACTTCCATTTGTAAATGTAGATGGAATGGAATCCATGCTCTGTCCACTACCAAGCGCGTCAGATATGTGACAGCTGTTGTCCAAGATCTCCTCTTCAGGAATGATTACTGTAAAATAAAAATAATAGTAGTGAATCGTGGCATTCAGCCTTGAAAGGGGTGGGTATAATTATATTGCATCTTATATACTATTATTGATTCTATATAACATGAGAAGTGGACCGAGAAACGTGGCGCATCGTTGCTGCCTATACCTTGAGGATCATCGTCGGCCAGCGGTATACTATTCATGTCATCTAGAAGCTTGTCTGCCACCGATGTGGACATCTTGACGCGGGTGATCCGTATACCAAAGGAATAATACAGTTCGAAGTAAACCTGCGCGTAAGGCTCGACTTTTGACCCTTGAAACTTATCGATTACCCGGAAAAACGAAATGTGTAGCGGCACCGAGGAATAGTATCTCCTCGGCCGACGCGTTTGACCAGAGCGAAAATTCGAAGCTCGTACAGTTCAGATGTGACCACTAGAGATCCTACGACCGAGAGTTCGGAAATTCTTCGAGTCAACAATCAAATTCCTTGATCTGTCGTGTCTCAACGTCACTTGACACTAGCTGACGCGACTGACACCAGCCTAGCCGCCATTGTAAAGATAAAATCGATTTCCAAGATTCTCAGGTTTAAAACTGGATCTACTGTAGGTACATGGTTTTGTTACCGAGGAACCGAGGAGAGATTCGTAAATCTCTGAATGAATACTTCTGCACATATCGACCGACGTTCAGACATACCGATGTCTTTTTTTCAGCACTGTAGGTAACAGAAAAGTGAAGAACGCTGAACTTATCAATTTTGTACTTGCTGCGAGATTAGTACTTACTTTAAAAAAGGAATGACTGTCGTTTTTGCAAAGATTTTAGTATATCATTATCATTAAGATTAAATTTTTCGTGCGTCGATTTAAAACCCCAAAAACCTCGCTTTAACTCGCTTATCAGTGGAGATACGAGAAAAGTGATAAGGACCTTTCTTATAGACCTCGTCGAGATCTACAACT
The DNA here is from genome assembly GCA_004307685.1 of Ceratina australensis. Classification (NCBI taxonomy): domain Eukaryota; kingdom Metazoa; phylum Arthropoda; class Insecta; order Hymenoptera; family Apidae; genus Ceratina; species Ceratina australensis. The sequence goes on along the minus strand of SHCU01000687.1, from coordinate 20,412 downwards.
TTCATTTCAACTATTTTCTTCTAACTTGAAGAGTTAACGTTTTGACATTGATATCTCGCTAATTAGGCTAACTAGGGAAAAATGATTATAGCCATCTTGTAGCCCGTAAAAAACCGTGCAAGTTTCATATAAAACATTTTTCGCTAGGATCAACGGTTCGCGAGTTATTAAATAAAAACTGTGTTTTTAGGAATAAAAATTTTAGTTCCAAGTTTCGCCACCGGCCGATCGATTCGGCCGGCGCCACCGTCGCTTTAGAACTCCTAAAATTTAGTTTTTCGCGGATATCTCGCTTATCAGTGGAGATACGACAAAAGTGATAAGGACCTTTCTTATAGATCTCGTTGAGATCTACAACTTTCATTTGAACTATTTTCTTCTAACTTGAAGAGTTAATGTTTTGACCTTGATATCTCGCTGATTAGGCTAATTAGGAAAAAATGATTATAGCCATCTTATAGTTCGCAAAAAACCGTGCAACTTTCATCTGAAACATTTTTTCCTGGGATGGACCAGGGCTCTTTTCGCTCGATACCTTTTGCAAAGTCTAATCTTTGCAGGAGGTATCAAGGGAAGCGTGCATATAATTAATAACAGCAGGTATTGGTGTAAACATTTTATTCATAACAATATCGTGGACTATGTACAAATGTTCTGGTACATCTTCATTGTCAGTGAACGTCGAATCGGGAAAGTACAACAAACTTGCTGAACAAGTGGTACTTTCGTTGTTGCAACGGTTTATTATGTGATCCTGATCAACGATATAATGAATGAGTATATCGCGTGGAACACGTGTAACGTGGAATAACAAATAACGAGATAACATGTAATAAGAACAATTAAATATATCGAGTTAAGAGATACATGTGTGTAGATGCTGAGTATGTCGTACAGAGAAATATTAAATATTTTATATATCGATTTTAAAAATGTAATATTCATAATAATGTATCGAAGTACCGATAAAAATCTCTTTTATGACGGTTGACTCTCTTCCCCTTTAATCATTGACGTTTCGGTACAATTCTAGTCATATTAATAAATTCCTCCCCATTCTCAGTACACGTCAATTCACGATCATTCTCATTCCCCGGAATCCGTCTGTTTCTCCCACAAGTCTTCCTACATTTCACAGCAATCAGTGCCATTACTCCAATAATAAAAAGCCCGCAAATAATAGACATCACCGCGATCGCTGATGTCGACTCCGATCGATCGTAAGATCCTCCCTCGTCCACAAGGGCGAGCATCAATGGGTTTGGTTCGTCCCAGCTTGTCCAGGTATTGTTCCAAAGTGCTGGATTTGCTCTAGGGTCACCGGCCCGATTGCTGGGGGGTATCATGGTCAATCTATGCTTCCATAGAATCTTTTCCAAAATTACTAGGATCACTGGACGTCTGTCAGCTAGGTTCACCATTTCACAAGGATCCTTTTCCAGGTTGAACAAACATGCAGATCGTAAGGGATTGCATGGAACCTGGAAAGAGGAAAAACTCTTATTGTAATAATATTAATAACATATTTGTTTATATTGTTCATATTTATTTATTAAATTAATCAATTAAAAGTGATTTAAACACTGATTCAAATACTAACCCTATCTTCCTCTTTGACGTTGCATTTTACCTGAGCCAATCTCCGTAATTCCAGAATTTGTTCAACGCTCAGTACACTTTCCGAGAAATTGCTTTTCAAACCATCATTCAGATTTGCCATATTCTCTGATTCTTTCAATTTTATTGCTTGCGTGACAACGTCGGAAATAGCGACGCCAGCTTTGCTGGATAATATTTTTTCCGGGTCGTATTTCGGCGGTGTTCCCTCGGATGGACCTCCAGTGGCTCCTAGCCAAGCGTTACCTGTGTCTGTTTGACCTATAACATATTTAAAATCTCCTCGTCTGATGGCAGCGTAAGGGACAAGATCGTCGATGTTGTAGACTATGTCAGATCTCGGGCTGATCTCGTCGGAGACCAGAGTTTGCCACATGTCGAATCCATCGATTTGTCCAAATAGGCCTCCGTCGATTCCTAAGGAGCACCAACAAATTATTGTTACATGGATTTCTGTAATTCTTTTTACGTTACCACCTTTTCTACACCCATAGAAATGATTGCTTCCTTTCTGTTGATAAGTAACTCAATTACCTGCTGCAGACAGGAGTGTCGGAAGCCAATCGGAGACAAACATCAATTGATTCGAGACTCTTTTGGTTTTCTTAATCAGCGGACTCCAAATAGCCGCGACTCCTCTCGTGCCACCCTCCCAAGGACTGTCTTTCATCCCACGGAGAGGATAATTGCTGCCACGGTTGCTTAGAAACCCTTCGGTAGGTGCACCATTGTCGCTCATGAACAGCACTATGCTGTTCTCCAGCATGCTGCGGTTTCTCAATGCTTCTATCACCTCCCCGATACCACGGTCCATTCTCGATATAACCGCTAATAAATTAATCAATCCATTTATTCCGATTATTTGTAGATTTTTAAGAAAAATAAAATAATTGTTTTTTCTATAATATAGATACTGTAAGTAGATCTATTAGTGCGTGATTTTTTACGGAAAATTAAATGGCTATGCAAGAAATTTAAAGACCGAAAGATCCAGAAAATATTTTTTCTTTTACATATTTTATATTAATTATTTTTTTTTATGTCAAATATCAGATCCTGATATTTCTTTTAAGTACCAGCTTGGATTCTTCTTTCCTGGTCGAGGATGTAGGAAAATCTCGCGATGTCTTCGAGGGGAGCACGGATCAGCTGATTGTTATTTCCTCTGTGGGGTGCCAAGTGTGCCAAGTACAGAAACATTGATTGACTGGTATCGTGCTCGTTGATCAGCCGAACCGCTTCGTCGGTGAAAATGTCCGTCGAGTAATTCCCGAGCGTGTCCCATGCCACTGTGAGATTCCGTCGCATATCAAACCCTCGGAACTCGCTGAATTGCGGGTCCTGCGAACAGTTATAAACCCTGCTTTCAAAATTGTACTTTAATACCTTCAAGAATATATTACAAATTTCCGTGTTTAAAAAAATAATTTAAAAAGAATCTCACACAATTTCTAATCTGATTTTATTAAGAAGCTAAATATAATTATTAATGATTATATATGTGTGTTATGAACTTACCGGCTCTTGTACGAAGTGCGTATAGTAATCTTGAAGCCCGTTCCAGTAACCGAAGTGCGTATCGAAACCACGTAACGTCGGGGTGTACTCCGTCCTATAATACCCCAAATGCCACTTTCCAACTGCATGCGTTTTGTATCCAGCATCTTTCAAGTACTACGTAAGTACATTCATAGATAACGATGAAATTACACGAATAATAATTATAATAAAAACGATAGGATTATAAGTACAATGATAAAAGCAAATAAGACTAAAAATATTAAGAATTATAATTAACTCGTTTCTTCGGTTGATACGAAGATACTTCTAGTTCCATTGGTATGATGTCAATGGAAGCATTTAAATGAAATTCAGAGAAACGTCTGGTATTGTGTCGTATACGGTGGGAAGAAGCTTACCTGTGGAAGTAGCTTTTCATTTAACGGAAGCCCCCGTGGCTCGGCAGGCATCAGGACTGAATGTTGCATGCCGAGATGAATCGGATTTTTCCCTGTCATTAGAGCGGATCTGCTTGGCGTGCAGAGTGCGGGCACGTAATGCTTGTTCAGAATAACACCGTTGTACGCCAGGGCGTCGATGTTCGGTGTAGGGATCTGATCCGACCCGTGAAAGCTCACGTCGTTCCACCCCTGCGAGTGTAGAAAGGAATGTACATCTTCAGGCTCAAATTTGTCCTTTAGGTGCATGTAAATTTATTGTACGCCTATTACACTTACCATGTCATCAGCAAGGATAAGAATGATGTGCGGTTTCTGTTTACTCGGTCCAGGAAGCACATCTCCGTCGAACTTATTTTCATTTATCAATTTCGATGCTGATGACGGAAAGTTGTTCTTCATTTTCGATTTCGAGAATAATGACGAGAAGAAAATCGCGTCTACGTTTGATATCACCAGTTCTGACAGGAATACAACAATCAGAAGCTGTGCTATCATCGTGACGTCCATCTCGAGACCGACTACAACAGAGCCGTTATAGTAATTATAAAAATGTACTAATTTTAATAATTATTTTATGTGTAATTTGAATTTGATTGAATTTTTAAAATATGGTTTTTCTGATTTATTCTTATTTTACATGTTACATTATATGAATCGTTTACTTTGAGAATGACCGAAGTCCATTTATACTTAAATTAAAAATACTAATACTATCTTAAAGATACTAATGTGTTTATTTACTACTTTTAAATAAATTACAATTGCCTTACAAATGAAAAAAAAACATATAGAAACGTGAATATTAAGATGGTCAGCTTGAAATGGACTTTGGTCACTTTCAAAACGAAGGGTTCGCATGTCCATTATACACGTGTTAGAAAGGAAGAGAACTATTACGTTGATGAAGCAGCCAAATATCCATTGTGGCTCTCACTATTCGCGGTAAACTATCCATTTTTTCCGTTTGCGCCCGTGAGGCATCTTTCGACCGCGAAATAAACGAGACTCGCGCGGCTGTTCTTTGGCAAACGCGAGAACCGACTGACTGGGGAAACTAGAGACGCGTTCGTTTATTACCACTTGAGATTTTTCCGTACGGGGAGCGACGGGAGTGGATCTGGAGCGTGGCGAAAGTGCCACGGGGGAGGAAAACGATAGAACCAGCCGCAAAAACGTACGTGAATAAATTCCACTTTTCTTTCTTTCTCTTCTACGATCGGTACGATGGATGTCCGCGCGAGCGAGAAGCAAAGATATTTGCATTTCCACAAAGATTTGCATCTCGAGAAAATCAGGTTCCAAACCGTTAATTAACGTCCAACAAACACTTTCGATACGTATTCTCAAGTTAAAATTCATGTATTCTAATAAAGTTGCAAAGTTAAAAAAATTCCTGAGTACCAAGAGAGTTCCGACGTTCTAACAAGCTTCTGAAGTTTCACAGTTCCAAACTTGATAACATGATATAAACGAATTTAAGCATTCTTATACATGAAAATCTAAATAATCGACTTTGATGTCTAATAAAATAAACTTGTATTTTCATATTTTCCAGCAATGAGATCCGACGGAGATAACAGTAATTTAGGTGATGGCTTCCACGGCGCATTAACTGCGTTAGAACACATTATAATGTTGCGCGATATGCATAAAGTGTCGGTTTGACGAGTACCCATGAATATGACGCGCTCTCGTGATTACGCGGCTACGCTACTGGAAAAATTGTATGCTGATTAGCAGCCAGACGCGCGTTGCTCGTGCACCATTTAATGACTTTCTTAATTCGATAATTAATTAACAGATCGGCCTTAAACTTCGACTGTAACGAGCCTCGGAAACCGCTTCCTTCTCGTTACACGATATCGTCTCCGGGCAACGTGTTTCCTTAGAAAAAGTCAATCTTGTATTACAGATCTGTGAAAGTTCCAATCCTGTAGAGATAATAAATGATATTAATACACATGACATGCGCGTGTTCCGATTTGAGTGTTTTTAACAATCTGAAACACGTCAGAGATTCGAGACGTTTAGTTTGTTCGTTCGCCATAAAAGTCATGCCACTGAGTTTTATCCTTTTTAGTAAGTAGCGAGTTAATCAATTTGGTTAATTAATGTGAAAGAAACTGGGCGCGTCCGTCGATGTGAATCGACGCGATAAACGCGTTCATGTAGATGTATATTCAGTATTTTTATTTAAATATGTATTTCTACATAGTATATGATTTATCTTAGTATTCTGTACGGTTAAAAAAATTCAGGGTGTCAAAATTCTAGTGAAGATCCAAGATTTCAGAGTTTCAATAAAGTTCTGATGAAATTCCAAACATTCGAACTTCCGATGAAGCTCCGAGGTTCCAAAGTACCGAAGTTCTGATAAAGCGCAAACATTTCATTAAAATGTAAAATGTAATAGTTTCGGAAGATCGAGGGTAAACTGGTGTAACGTTATTCTTGCGGTAATAAACAGGAGTAACTAAGCAAATCAGCTAATTACTAATCATTAGGTGTAACATTATGTCGTTATCATAACACTTATCTAACGGAACACCATTTTGAGTTCGACGCTCTCTGCCATGATACACTATAATAAACCGGCACACTCATCTAGAGTTTCAATTTAAACTCTGTATTTGAATTAACCAAATTATCCCTAATATGTTAATATTATACATAGTATTTGGATCTAAACTGAATCACCTATTCTCTGTTCTGAAACTATTTTCTACCTTTCGCGGAAGTAAAAGCGTTACATCGTCTCCATGACATAACTGCGTTTTTCTATTAAAGCGTACAACTGCGATCTGCTATCGGGCACGGTTGGATAACAACTTTTTGAGTTAACATTATTGAACAGCCGGTGCTAAATGCGAAATGAATACGTCTGATTCGAAATCGTAGAACATGGAAAAGAAACGAGAAAACAAGTACGTAACGGAATTGGAATGCGTGGATCGAGTGTGAAACAAGTTTGCTCGATTGATCGTACAATGAATTCAATAGATTCCGGAGTTACTCTAATAAAGCTATCTGAAAAGTATTTGAGCACAGATTTGATCACTGTCATTACAAAATCTTCGATGGAAATGAAATGTCAACCCCTTCAAACTTTTGTAAAATCTCATCAAAAACATTCTCACATACTCCACTCTTATAGTAACGCATTCCTCCAAGTTTTTAGAAATTTCTGCTTGTTAGATTCTTAGAAAAAAAATTGAAAATTATATGCAATGAGGCTTATATTAATTCTTTTAATACAAGTAATGAACGGAATAATATTTAAAAATTCTCTCGTGTACCAATGGTGTAGCAGTACATCTTGAGATAAGTGATTATACAAAAATGATAAGCAGATGCAAACGGTTGAAGAAAAAAAATCTGTGAAGATTTCGTAAAAACGCATCGACTTGATATGACCTTAATAATAAGATTAAAATAATTACTACGTATCTCGACGGTCCGGCCGGGCGAAAATTGCGCGGAAGCTTACCACGGAATACAATGCTGTGCACTTGATTATTCACCGGCCCGAGAGTGACTGAGATTCGTTTAATTCACGCTTAAGTGGCGAGTTTCTGCAACCTCGGGAACAGTTTTTATGTTGCGGCCGTAATCGATCGTAGCCTGGAAGTAAAATAATTGAATTCCAACGCGGCACAGTGTTGCGGAGTGAAATCATAATTCGCGCTTGGCGAACCTCCCGACACTGAGTGCTGTTTTAATGGCTGAATCAAGGATAATTGAAATGCAATATAAGATTTTCTATTATCATGTATCTTGTTTGTGCATGTACACATGTATATGTTTAATGCTGTATTTAATATTCTGAAATAAAAATTATATCTAATATATAGTAGAACATTAAATGCAAATAATTCTAGTAATACCCTAAGTCTCATGCAAGGAGGAAAAATTGTCAGCACATTTACTTTTCTTGATTTAAATAACAATTTTATTTCCAGTAAAGAATGAAGCTGCAATTATTAATACGTAAAATAGTAACATATGTTCTCCTTAGTGTTAATAATAAACGAATCAGCTCGTCGCACACTATAACTCACTTCCTTTTACATATTCGAATTCTTATTTATATATGTCACTCATACCTCATAATTGTTTAGTGTTAGGAACAGAAGATATTAGTAGTTATAAACTAGAGTGAATGACTTGAATCGTCATTTATAGTGACTGACTAAGGCAATAAAGCTAAGCACGTAAAAATTCTTACTTAATTGTGTTCTATAGTGTTTATCCAATATACTACCTTCCTGATAAAGTACAATTTACCAAAAATGCATAACAAAATACGAATAACATAATACGTTGAAATGAATCTGCACTTTTATACGTCGTTGATCTGCAGATCTGTTACTTTTTTGATCTTGGGTGTGGGATTCCGATTATCTCATTCTGCGGGATTATTGTAATTTCCGGTATCTGAAAAACGAAATATCTTATGATGTTTTTAAGTTCTATAAGTTTTAATACGTGTCAGTTCTGTCAGTTCTGTATGCATTTATGACTTTTATTTGTCACTGATTTCTGACGCAAAATTATGTAATTTGAATAGAAATACTTTTTAGTTGATATTACCTCGACACCTTCGGGCGTTCCCAGGGCATAGCAAGCAGCGTCGGCGATATGCTTGTCTTTCAATATTGGGATATCTGTGGGTCCTCCTGCTCCTCCACTAATCTCAGATACACCTTTGAACATATCCGTCATAACAGCACCAGGACTAATGTTCTGTTGGAATAAACAAAAAGTTTTGTAGTAATATACAAGAGGAATGTTAAATATATCAAATCAATATGTCTAAGAATGTTTAATTAAATTTAACAATTGTCGAATTATTCTATACAAAAAATAAAAAGAAAATATTTTCACAGCTAATAATTAACATTTTTCAAATCTGAGATGATTATTATTAGTAATTGATCATCAATTGTTCATTAATTACCGTGATCTTGATGTTCAACTTGGCGAAAAGGATTTCGTGACGAAGTTCCGTGCCCAGAGCTCTCAAACCGTATTTACTAGGGCAGTACATGCCCAGCGGAATTGGTAAAGCCTCAGCATACGACCCAGCGATACTGTAATCAAACCATCACACATATATGTGTATTATGCATGTAACAGTCACAGAAATGAAGATTTAATATATATTTTATTTCAAATAATATATGCATTTCAAATGAGTATAATTTCCTGAATGATTAGAAATAATTTTCAAGTAATTTATATTTCTAAATAATTGTAATAAATGTCAGAACATTCTGTTCACCTATCGCGATATTTAGGATATAGAATTACCTGTTGATATTGATTATGTGACCATGTGCCTTGCGCCTTTTCATCGATTGAACAGCTTCCCGCGAGCAGAATGTCGGTCCTATCAGATTTGTATCAACGACCTTACGGATTTCTTCGGCCGGCGAGTCTGCATATATTAAATTCAAATAATAATAGATGTACAGCTACGTACAGGGAATCGTAGCCAGCTCTTGCTTGCGTGAGTTTTAGGAGAACAGAATCCAAGAGGATAATAAATTTTTGTCTTAATTTTCAATACTCGATGCAGGATCAATGATTTTGTATACTTACGCGATTCTGATGTTTTAAAATGAAAACAATTTTAACCTACATTTAAATATCTTGAATTTTATCATCCTAGAAAAAACACACAAGCAAAAAACTGGCTACGATTCTCTGTCCTAGCTTTCCATGTATACAGATGTAAAAATGAATATCAAAATGATTAAACGTACGGTTATTCATTTATACTTGATGTTATCAAAAAACATACATATATTCATAAGCAAATCTTTCATAATCATAGGTGAACACGGTTTTACACTTTAGGGCATTTATCTCTTATTATTATTCGTATATTTGAATACTTTTGTAGCGAGTACGTAAGTAGTAAGTACATAAGAATGAACGTCACCGATGGACCGTGGATGCGGTCGATGACCGCCAGAAAACAAGTTCAGAGAATATTATCTCTGTCGTGCGATCTCTTGCTGTGTACGCAGAGTTTCATGTATGTACTGTACCAAGTACCAAGCAAAAAATTATATATATAATTTGCTGTTGTCAATCATTTTTAAATGAGTAAATAAAACTTTATCATAATTAAAGAATTATTTCCCTGTGTAACAATTTCATTATTGTGTTTGTATAAAAGGAAGTTATAGTGGCAGTGAAGAAAATTTACACGTAGCACTATTTTATCTTGTTAAGAGATGACTTTGTGATTTGTACGTACAGTGACTGGGTGTCAAAATATTGTCACACTTTTGAAAATGAACAACTCGCAACATGGATAATATAAATGATGACGAAGCAAATGCTAGACATCATGCAACTCGTATCATCGGATATTAATCTATTCTCAAATCTAATCTAGATCTAATCTAAAGTTAAACAAAAATAAGCAATTAAACAATCTGAACGTTAATTCTCGTCATCGCGATTCTTGTCAATAACAAAACGTTATTCCTTCAATAGTGACTTAAACCTTTTAAGAATCTATAAAGGATTGCTGTTTGATTTGAACGTGACACGAAAGAGTTATACGCCTTTAAAAGTACGCTGATACTTTTTTGAGATACTGTACCTGCATCATTTGTCTATATTGTTACATCCGGAAAAAAGAATATTGCGCAAAAACACGATTAACGAGCCTGGATGTACGAAGTCACGCTAAACATTAGAGTCTTGTTAGTAATTACTAATATAATCAGTTGTAGTTGGCAATTACAAAGTGCAACAATTAATACTAATTTATGTAAGTTTGGTTGCGAAACAATTGACGGTGAGAGTGTAACTTGATGCTTATATGAATGTAAAATTTATGTATATTAAATCTGAGCTACAGAGTTCATTGTATAATACCGTTATATCAATCGTTCCATGAAATATTCAAGAAAAGATTAATATAGTATTATAACAACAATAATATACAATGCATAAATATTATAATAATATGTAATGATAATGTGTGAACAAAAATAGCACATACGTAATATTACATAATTCGCTGCATTGACATTGAATCTGAAGAGTCTACTAATCTTATCAACGCTCTTGAGATGCGCGTGATTACTCTAAATAGCTTGAATGATAAAGTTAATACGACCACTTCTTCTTCTAATATGGTCATATCATGATAAACATCGTACGCATGATACTTGCCAAGTTGACAGATGACTTGCGTTTACATGGGTTACGTGTAACGATAAAAACTCTACAAACAATTAATAATGTTTTTTCATTTTATTTTTTATTTCTTATATCTGCCTTTCTGAAATGATTATTAATTATATTTCGTACTCAAATTTTACTATTGATATTTCCTAAAATCTCCAGTTTTGAAACATCATATTTTAACGTGATGAATTACTTCTAAATTATTACAAAAGAATGGTACCATCACATAATCAGATTTAATAATGAACATATATTTAATGTATTAGCTTGTCCCATAAGTTTCTTTCCTTTTTCTATTAGGGTTCACGTTAGAAAAAGGAAAGAAACTTGTGGGACACTCTAATGTATCTAATAATTGATATCTCTTAAACTGTCATTTGAAATTTTAAAAGATGTTATATGAAATGGTAATTGAATTATGCTTATTTAATTTTTAGGAGTTTCGCATAAAAATCACAGGTATTTACCAATAACCGGCATGGTGGTAGCAACGCCGGCGTTGTTCACCAGTATATCAACACCGCCGAGCTCCTTGTCGACCCATTGGAACACCTTGACGATATCCTCCTCCTTCCTAATATCGCACTCACGCGGAAAGAATTTCCCGGTACCGAGTTCCTTATGAAGTTCACCCAGCTTGTCTACTCGTCTCGCGAGGCCGACCACCTTGATGTTGTTCTGGACCAGAGCACGCGAAATCGCCGCACCGATACCGCCACTCGCGCCCGTCACTACCGCTACTTTCCCGGTCCAACGATTCATCCTGCTACAAGAACTGTTACAGACTGACTGATGCGTATAGAACTCACTGGCCTCACGGCTGCTTTATAGACTGAGTTGAGCTCCAGCGTGTGCCGATGTATACTGGTATGGCAATTAGATTGCGACCTTCGAAGTGGGAGAACAGTAAGGAAGACAGAGACAGGGAATGTAATTGAGGAATCAAGACGAATGAAGAGTCAAACGTCGAGTCATCCTGGTTCTCATTTGCTGATAATATTATTTCATACGTGCATGTGTTTCAAGCGTCACGAAATTAAAACAGAATTAATTGGAATATATTAATGTAAATGTTATCTTTTAACATTACTAATTTAGTATTAAATTTAATTCAAATATGGAATAAAAATCAAATATACATAGAATATTCAGTTTATGCTTTACTCCAATGTTACGTAAAAACGCAAGTCACAACTTATTAAAATTCATATCAATCATGACCTAAGTCTGCAAAAGTATTGATATTGAATGATGACAATTCAATTTCTCTGCTGCGCTGTTTTCAGGACTCATCCACTATACCGTCACACGATAGTCTATGTAACAGACTATGACAGACAAGTTGCAACTTTTTCACACAAATTGCTACGTAATTTTGTAATTAAGTCACAGCCTCGACCAGCGAATCATAGTCAGTTCAGGCTGCTTTGCTAATTATCTAGGATGACAAGGTGAAAAAAAACTACATTGTACAACGTTGCGAGGTTGCAACATCCTATCAATTGCCAACATTATTACACTATTACATTTAAACATCGTACAATACAAAATCTGGTTTCAATGAAATTTCTATTTCATTACCTATGCTATTATCCTGTAAATAAAAAAAATATTCAAGTTAACAATCAGTGACAATTAGGAATACAAAAATAATACTCCGTCACTACTGTTTCTAGAACTTGAAGAAAATATGCACATCGTAAATAATATAAGTTACAAAATAATGCGATTTAATTAATACATATGTAAAGCATGACCCTGCCTGTCCGTTAAACCCTGTCTGTGCACGTTAATTCAAAGATATCTTAGTCAAACGCATCCGCGATTGCACTAATTCGTTGATTACATACCTAATTAGCTGCATAAACCCACCTGCAGCCCACCCAACCTGGTTATCAGATCTGGCCAAAGTAATATATATTGTGACTGTTGTGGTAAATAATTGAAGAAGTGAAGTTGAAGTCGTAACGAAAATAATTCTTCGTTGAAGATGGATCAGTGGCGAGGGAAGTTGGCCGTAGTGACCGGTGCTAGTTCTGGGATCGGGGCAGGGATCGTCACGACCCTGCTCCAACATGGTGTGAACGTGGCAGGTCTCGCCAGGAGGATGGATAAACTGAGGGCTCTGGGGGATAGCTTGAAGGATGCTAAAGGAACGTTTTACCCGATTGATTGTGACCTTCGTAAGGAGCTGGATATACGAGCCGCCTTCCAGGAGATCGACAGGCTGGGCGGCGCGGACATTTTGGTGAACAACGCCGGCTTGACGGTCTACGGGAGAATCGTTGGTTGGATATCGTTTATTATTCCGAGGCTATTTTTATGACGGTTCTTAGGATCAGCATGGTGTTCGCTTCGATTACAGTAACGTCATGTTGAATAAGAATATGAGGTTTCTGTTGAAAGAGGGAAAGAGGATAAGGGATTATGAGAAATAAGAGAAGAAGTTTTAAAATTTAGCAATTTGGGGATTTTTGAATTTGTTTGATGTTGTATATTATAGTTAATAAAAATTTGTCCATTCAGAGAGCCCTACCGAAAGCTACAAGAACATTTTAGAGGTAAATGTGCTGGCTGCGGCAATTTGTACGCGTGAAGTTGTGAAATCAATGAAACAACGTAAAACTAATGGCCATATTATTTTTATGAACAGGTAATTAGAAAATTATTCGTTTCGTTGCACATATTATTAAATGTTAGCTTTCTGATCCACTTGGGGGCAAAATTAATTAAATGATGAAAGAAAGAATATTGATATGGAGAATCCTAGTGATATACTCTATTTACAGTATACTTGGGCACACACCAGCGGCAATGGACTTCCCTTTGACATTATACGAAACTTCGAAGTGTGCGATAACTGCAATGGCAGCTGTGTTACGAAGAGAAATGCGACAATTACAATTACCGATTAAAATATCGGTCAGTCATTATTTCTATTAATTATTATATCATTCCTCACATGAACCATTGTGTCAATTGCCATATCTATTATCGAATAACTCCGCTTTATAATTTTCTTATATAGACGTTAATTGCCAATTGGCACTTATGTGAATTAAACATTTGATATTTACCTGTAACTCTTTTTTTATTTCACATATGTGTATAAATTGTATTGCAGTGTGTGTCCCCCGGTTTGGTGAAAACGGATCTGCCAGTCATAGACGAGGTCGGCGGTGAAAAGATTTTCGAGCTTCTACCACATTTAGAAGTGAAGGACATCGCCGAAGTTGTCATTCACATTCTTGGAAAACCTCCGGGAGTGCTGGTAAGATGAGAGTTGCACATTTCATTGATTATTATTTAACCACGTTGAAGAAACAGTAATTTTGAGATACATATTAATTTGAAATTATACGAAGATCAAATTCATTTTCAGCTACAAGATGTGCTTATCACACCATTACACGGTTGACCTCGAACAGCTCATTCCTTATTTATGTAGTTGACTTTGTAACAGGTTTCAAAACATCTTGTATTTTCACTTTCAAATAAATTGTACGTTATATTACTTAATAACTAATTAATTATGAATTGTATATATTATAATAAGTAATTCTACACTATCAAACTTATTATACGTACAAACTAATTATAGTAATGTATGATGTAGTAATTCTCTATCTATAATAAAACAATAACTCAGTATTGTACAATCGAATAGTACTGCTATTGTGTCTACGTATAAAAGTGAAATCGCATAGAACGGTGTATCCGAAGGTTTTCCTGTTAACAAGACGGCATTCCACAGAATGCAAAATCCTTCCGCAATAAGTCTCGTGCCCTTCGGCCGTATCAACCTTGCATCTCCCGTTCCCCTCGACGCTCAATACCCAGCGAAGACTCGAACTGACTCAACGGTAATTCGCAGCGAGCCAACAGTCTCCTTCAGCACTTTCGTCGAGATGGATCAGTGGAACGGTAAACTGAGTATTGTGACCGGTGCCAGCGCCGGAATCGGAGAGTCTATTGTCATAGCTTTGTTGAAGCACGGTGTCAATGTCGTCGGATTAGCCAGGAGATTGGAGAATATGAAGAAGTTAAAGGAACGTATGAAGGATGCCAAAGGGACTTTTTATCCGGTTCAATGTGATCTCAGCAAGGAAGAAGATATCCTGGAGGCGTTTAAAGTAGTCGAAAAGCTTGGAGGCGCTGACATCTTAGTGAACAATGCTGCACTGTTGGCTTCGGGACCAATTTCAGGTTTAATATTGCTCAATTAGTAGATTTACATTATTTTTGCATAGGAAATTTTTGTTGCAATTCAAGTTTCTTTCATTTGTTGAAAGTTTCTTTTACAATAGAATATTTAATGTATAATATAATTTACAAGGGTATTCTCTTCACAGAGGGTAATACGAGTGAAATGAAGAAGATTTTAGATGTGAACGTATTAGCCGTGGCCATTTGTTCACGGGAAGCGGTGAAATCCATGAAGAAACGGGGTACTAGAGGACACATCATAAACATAAACAGGTACTGTTCATCGTGACTAAATTAATATACGTTTGAGATACGATCTAATACAAATTTTAATACGCAATGTTGTATCAATTTATTTTATAAAATTGAACATGAATATTTGTCAATAGTTATCTTGCTCATAATCCACTGGTGAATCAGTTTCCCATAAGCCTGTACGAAACATCTAAATCTGCAATAACAACGATGACCAATGTTCTAAGAAGAGAAATGGGGCAAGCAGCATTACCAATTAAAGTGACGGTAAGCAGTCCCGTGTTTCAATTTAGCCGAATAGAAAAGAAATAAAAGAAGCGCGTCACCCTTGATTTCGACTCCGTTATAGAGTTTGTCACCAGGACTTGTGAAGACAGATATGCCGGCATCGCTCGGTGACGTATCAATTTTTGAGAAGATACCATATTTGGAGAGCAAAGATATAGCTGATGCAGTTATCTATGTCCTTGGCACATCGCCAAATGCGGAGGTAAAACAGAATAATTTTCATAAGTATATGTTTAAGTTTAATATTAGAATCACAGTTAGAGTTTACTGAACCTAGCAATTATTTATTTTCTCACTGTAGTATTTTTTATTTTATTCTTCATTTTTCATATTTCATTTTTGGTTTCAGGTTCACGAATTAACTATCTTGGGATTGCATGGGAAATAGAAGAAATTTATATTTCATGTGTCTGTTGCACAAGAGAAGACTATACAGGATTATTTTCAGTTTAGAATAGAAAACATGTAACTGTAATATGTAATTTGCAACTGGTTGTGATATAAATACTCTAGACATACATGTATTTCTCAAAGCTTTTTTTATTAAATTCCTCACACCTGTTCCACTACTATCTTGCGTAATCATCAACCTTAACCGAGCATTAAATCACATCTTATCAATTCTTTAGAAAAGGCAGATATCGCTATATAAAATTGTACTCGGATTCATATGATTCGGTGCGATGATCGGTGCACAGATAGTTGCATTAAACACATAAGGCTGTGAAAGGGTTGACTATGATGGAGACGGGGGGTGTTGAATTCTTTCCTTGAAGTTCCTCACGGTAGCGAATATAGGTTATCGGATACGTAAGGCGTAAGGAGGAGGGTGAGCTGCGTTGGAGGTCGAAGTCAAACTGTAGACAGCGTATTGCTACTGTCGAAAGATAGGGACGGAGCGAGTGATGAAGAGTGTTAAAGAGAGAGAGAGGGAAAGAGTTTGCCGGCGAGTGGGTGTGGGTGGGATAAAGAAGATCCTGAATATCGCTGACGGTGCCACCTTTTCAAGCGCCTCTTCATTCGAAGTTTCTCCGTTCAAAGGTCTGTCCCCGCATGGCCGGTTCGATTCAGATTTTTATTATACTTTTAATTATTATTCAGTTTTTGTTTCAAGGGTAAAAACGAATTGTTCCATCTTCAGTTATACGCGCGTCGTATTGCATACCCTAAAAAATCAAACGATATTCGTTCTTAGTTCTTCTAGAAGCTATCAGCGTTGGACAAATCGTGTTGTCATCAATTGCGCATGAGAGAACGTCCCGCATAATTTCTCTCTGATTCGAAGAGAAGGTTTTCGTTTGACGATTAGAAAATCAGTCGATCCCCTGCGTCGAGTCGATGGTTTCCGCGCTTTATTTTTATTCGCGTCCCGAAACGAAGTGACTCGTCTGAAATGAAATTAATCAGTGCTCGATCCAGAAACAGCCGGGAACGGCCGGGATACACTCGAGGCCGTGGAAAAGCATCGAAAGCACTCCGCGAAAGTTCTTAGGTAAAGAGGCTTCAAGCCTATAGCGAGCTCGCGTTTACCTTGCCCGCGCTTCTTCTACTTTTTTTCTACTGTTTTACCGGTTCGCCGTGTACGCGTATGCGAACGCTGTTGGTTTTTGGAAAAAAAAAGTGCAGAAAGCGGTAGAGGGGCTTTGCTACGCTTTTAGGGGCTCGTAATCTGGGGCTGGTTTGTTTTCGAGAAGAAAGCTCGGCGGTAGATCGTACCTAAAATAAGAACCAAGGGCAATTCTTATTAGGAAATAGAATAATGCCTGTTCAATTAGCCTGTTCAATTCTTAATGGAATAACATAACAATAATCATTTTGTAGTTAATGTATTTTTTTGTAATGTTGAATTTAATTTATTGTATACATTTTGATGGAAGATAAAAACTTTCTATTAAATGATACTGTAGGATGACAATGAATTACTCGGGTTTTATTAAACTTCCTGATATTGATTTATTTTCTCACATTTTCATCTAGCCGTATCGCATTTAATCTCTTTCATCTTGACTTTTTCATTTTCCGACGCAGTTCGTTTCCCACTCAAAGGGAATTTCTTCTCAATCATCTCGCCTTCCACGGTTGAAACGGTTCGATTGCCTAAAGAGAATCATTCTTATCACAAAGCGTTCAGAGAAAAGAATATCTTCTGATTAAATCCCACGAATTATTTTCATCTCTTTCCTTCAATCTTAGCATTAAATATAAAAAACAACACTCGTACATACATATTATTAGATAAACAGAAAAGTTTCATTCATTCACGAACTGTTATGTATCCATACCACTAAAACAAATACATTTGAAGTTGATAACTCTAGTTAATTCAGAAGATGTAAGAAGCTAAAGTATTTAAAAATGAACTCGTTCTATTTCTGAAGCGTAGATGAAATAAAAAAGAAATGAGGAACAGGTGCCAAGAGTGATATCGAGAATCCACTCGAGACCGCTCGCGATCTATCGTCATAGGTTTATCTCCATTTCGGTAGACTGCATTCCTGACTTACGATCGAGGTTGCGCCAGCGAAACGGGGTACGTACATCTGTAAGGCAAACAAAAAAATAAGAATTCTACACAGGTAGGCCTAAAAGAATATAAATCTGTATCAAGCGATTTCTCATATACATTGCATTGAAATAATTTATGTCAATTGATAATAAATTTCGGTCAGCATTTGTACACCTGAAAGCGGAATCGTAAAGATCCGTGTGATTATATTAAACGTTATTCAACCTGTTTGCAGAACTCGAAAAGTGAAACTCACGTCGCAATTTTTTCTGTGACAAACATTTGGCACACTCATTTCGCCAGATGATGAAGCAGCCCGGGATTCCTGGCTAAGTAGAAGACTCTCGAGAGCATCATGGGAACCAAGCAAACATGGAATCTTGCATATTAAACTCATGACCCCCACGCGCCGTGCCGAGTTTAGCCACTCCACCGGGTTTTCAGTTTACTCTTTACTCCGTGCATTCTTCCTCTGGTAACTTATTATAATCGTTACACCGATTTCATATTAACAATTAATAGGAAGAACGAGCCGTTTATTTTAAAAAGGACCAAAGTCCATTTATACTTAAATTCAGATATTTGAGGGTTTGCCTTTCAATGAAATAAAAAATATAAGTACAGGACACTAGTATGTCATTTTCTATTTACAACATATTTATAATCATAAATATGTAAATTTCCATTTTCTTCAAAATGGGAAGGTGATATAAAAAACGTGAACACTAAAATAGCTAGCTTAATTTTTTAAATCGAAATAAATGGTTTATATGTGTAATAATATGTAATGATCATGTATGAATATAAGTAATATATCTTACATATTTTTCCGTGTGTCAGAGCGAATTTTATTTAAATAAAACCGTATGCAGCGTCGTTGGATTTCTTCACGAAGCGATCGAGAAGCGAGGGGTGATAGGTTTTTCATTCATCGTAGCGGGATGAGATTTCTCCTGATGAGAGGAGATCCATTGTTGACAGTGCATTAGTAGTCCCGCTCAGTTTTTCAACACTGCGCCATTCAGCCGGCGCGAGTTTCCTCGATATACCGGCTCGACAATCAGATTATCGGTGGCTTTGAACGGAAGTTATTAGAATTCGACGGCGAAGGGGTGACTCGCATGAAATATTTAAACGGGCAGAGGAATTTTCGAAGATAATGTCTGCCGCCGGATGGCCGAGTGGTTTTGAACAAAATTCTCGATCGATTCTTCGATGATATCCCAAGTGGACAACATTTTTGGAGAACCAGGCACGTTTCGCTATTGATTGAAACCTCGTTGTTGGTGACTACAGGCTGTCGCAAAATCCATCACAATTTTCTCAATTTTATTTTGAGAATAAACGCTTTTTATTTTTTATTCATTTAATACACGCAAATATTTGTTTGAATGTATGAAACAGAATAATTTTGTAGGAATATAAATTATCAATGCTTTTAATCGAAGCACTCCTTAGTGTTTTTTGAAAAAAAACTGAGGTAGCACACCTTTTAACCAAGACGACGGTATTTAAGGAATTAATTAAAAGAGTGTAAGACCTGAAGTCTGGGAAATGACCTGATACAAGAGTGGCGGGAGGGAAAAAAGGATATCAGGGGTTTTATCAGACGATAACTGCGGCATCAATGACCCATCGAGTCTCGAAGATACCCCTTGTCTTCACAATTACCTATTAACGTCCTTCTTTGTATTAACTCTTCAGAAGTTTGT
>SHCU01000686.1:4489-23337 GCA_004307685.1 Ceratina australensis | reverse complement strand
TGATTAGCTACCAGTTCGTTTACGCCCCGCGGGGATTCATTTTCATCGAAATTAATACGTTCAATTATACGAAATTATCTTGAAAAGTATGTTCTCGTCGATGGCTTCGGATCTAATTGAGGTTATGTGGCTCGTAAGACCATTGGAAATAATTCGAGACATTAGGGATTGAATTTGAACCCCTTGTCCATATTGTCACCATTTTGTTTTCATTCGACAATTAATTTGAAGGACAGTTCCTTAATCATAATTCTCTCATCTCTTTGGACATGAGAATATATGACTCGACGTAGGAGTGTAAAAATGGTTGACGTCAGAAATCTCGACGTCTCGATGGAAAAATCATGAGAATAATTGAAACATTCTCGCTTGCTAAACGTAGCATTCATAATTGCAGGGCGAAAGCATCGCTCGCTACTCGGGTACCGACAGCTAGATTTACGTCCCCGACGTCTTCGCTAATTCCGGCGCGTCGCATCGAATATTAATTGTTTGCAACTACTCGGGTAAGCGTGTAAATAATTACACCGAAGCTCATTCCGCGTGTTGCATTATTTGCCGTTTACCCAGAGCGCCTTGGGAGATCTTCAAATCTCTTTAGCAAGTATTTAGCCCTGACCCAGGCATTGACGGGAGACGGTGACGAGGCACTCGGCTGACTAGACCTGCTCTTATTTCGGGTAATAAGAATTTAACGCGTCCTGAGGTGTGCAACGTTCTCCGTTCTTCTAAAGAGCTTTCATTTTCTTCTTATTCTTCCCTTATTCTTTCAGCTTCTCATTATTTTATTTCGCGTCACTGCGCCCGGTGAAACACTCCCTCGTCCATCCTTCGACGACGCCATCTTCCTTCTTCGTTTCTTTCCTTCTTTCAAATGAAACCCGGCGAGCTTCTTTATTAGGTTTTCGACAACGCTGACAATGAGTGTCCATGTCGAATCCTGATTTTTTTCAAACCACCTTTGTTAGTTTCGTGAGGAAATCGACACGTTTTTCACTTGAATATGTTCACATTGTAACTGTAGCAAACTGGGGATTAAGGATCCGGCGTGTAAGTCACCAACACATTTAATACTGTTTCGTATATTTTAACTACTAATAGGTTCTACAGATTTACATCAGCATTCTCCATCACATACATATATCTATCATAACGATGTATGTATATCTATCATATGTATATGTATATCTATGTATATCTATCATAACGATGTACATGTATTATCTATTACAACAATAACATTATACTAAATACAAACTAATCACATCATTTTATACCGAACATGTACTTACGTTACACGTCAACGAATTCTCAAACTCCAATTTATCACACCACACACGCGTGCCAATCAGCTGCTAAAAAGCAACATCACAATCCTAACCTTACTAGTTACATGACTCACTTGCTTTACAAAATAGAATACGTATAATTAATTCAATGAAATATTTCAAGTTCACATCGCGAACGAAGCGCTGTCCGAACACTTCCTGACAGTCATTCGGATCAATCTGATCGCATCCAATGAACCCGACGGAGGTGTATCACGGCATGTTCATTGGCATGAAACGCGACACGTTCAAGGCGTCCCGATCGGAAGAGTGGCGCGAAACGAGCGGGGAATTCAATTTGTATATTCATGGCCAGCCGCGTAATTTTTCGCCTCGTTCCGCCCCTCCCGACGCAACTTTTTCATCCGCCGAGGCCTGATTGTCCCCGTCTGCTCGCGACCACAAGGTCCCCTCGTGTCCCGGTTTCCGTCGAGATAAAAGAATAATAAGCGTCGCATCGGCGCGGATTACCGGTCGCGACGAAAGTTCCGACGGGTTATTCCTTCACCAGCGCGCGTTTCATCCCCCCCTCGATTCCTTTCTATTTCTGTTTGAATCGGAAATAAAAAGCAGCGCTAAGTAGGAGGCGGGAAAATTGCATTTGAACGTAATCGCGGACCGGAACTCGAAACTTCGACGGTTGAAAACGGGCGGAAAAGTTTCGACGCTCGGTAATCGAATGATCGGGCATTAAGTCAGCTATTGGCTAATGGGCCTAGGAAAGGGCGCGCGATTTCCTGATGACGATCGGCCCGATCTTCGAACCAACGGGGGCATACGCCTTCGCTAATAATTCTAAGGAGACATTTCAAGTTACACCGAATGCCTATCTTTCATCGACGAACGTGAGACGCCGACGGAAATTTGAATCGAGATGGAACCTGTCCTATTTCTCGATCAAACCGGCAACGATTCTTATCGATAAGATGGATTGGTCCCTGTCGCTGAATCAGCAACTTTAAACGTTTCATCAAATAAAATATTAATTATATCAATCGTTTGCGCTCGACAGGTGCAGTTCAAATATGAAGAATTTATAAAATCGAATATAATAATTACTATAAAATTCAGTGTACATTTCTTCGAGTGCAAATGCTTGAAAATTTCCGCTATTTTACCCGAGCTCGGAGGTGATTAATACGATGATAATGGCAGGTGCATGAAGGTTGGGTGAAACGTAGAGTATTTTCCTGTTACCGGAGTGAATAAATATTTGTTAGGAAGATTCAGTTGGAACGACTGTCGGGCAACGTGACATTTTGATTCGATTTAGGGGCTCAAGCTGACATTATACGGCTGGTATAATTTACAGCACGGATGCAGCGCGCGCGCGTGACGAATAATGGGTACAGATAGGAACGTGTCCAATAACACGGTACGCTGTACCTGTTTGTAAATCGAATGCATTGATTGTTAGCCGTAACCACTCTAAGCGATGTGCCCACCGAAACGTCAACTGTCGCGTTGGCCCATGTGCCAAGTTACCTGAACCCTAACGTGAAACCGGAACTCTTAACGAAGACCTCTTCGACGGGCATAAGGACATTTCACTGTGATACTATCCATCGTGATGTCCAAGGACCTTGATTTCTTACCAATACTGAGTAGCAAACGGTAATAATAAAATTCTGAAACTGGGAAAATGGCAGGACGTGAATGGCCATCAGGAATAAAATTCATAAAAATGTCCCTTATTAAATTGTTCAGTAAAAATTGCAACGTAGCATTGAAATCTAACAGATATCAATATGGACGTAGGTTAGGTGTTAGGTCTCAGTGAATTTAGTATTAAGTATCATGAATTAATATCATGAACTGCTGGGAATAGAACTTAATAAGATGTGAATTCACCTGAGTGGTGGTGAAGAGCATTTTAATTCATTAATAGGTATTTTTCATATTAAACAGCGTTGAGTACCAATGGCAATAATAAAAATCTGAAGACCTCTTCGACGGGCATAAGGACATTTCACTGTGATACTATCCATCGTGATGTCCAAGGACCTTGATTTCTTACTAATACTGAGTAGCAACGGCAATAATAAAATTCTGAAACTGGGAAAATGGCAGGACGTGAATGGCCATCAGGAATAAAATTCATAAAAATGTCCCTTATTAAATTGTTCAGTAAAAATTGCAACGTAGCATTGAAATCTAACACATATCAATATGGACGTAGGTTAGGTGTTAGGTCTCAGTAAATTTAGTATTAAATAACATGAATTGACATCATGCACAATTAGGAATAGAACTTGCAAAGACGCGAGTTCACGTGAATGGTGGTTAAGAACATTTGACTAGTTCATTAAGTATGAAACGTCCGATTTATCAAACTTGAGGCTTTAGATAATCGGGCATTTCATACTTAATGACCTAACAATTCATTAACAGGTATTTTTCATATCAGACAGCGTCGGTTAGATCGTAAGAAACACTGATCAGTCACCGGCGACGTTTCGTATTCCGTAGGCAAAGTTTTTGCCGGGACAGATGCTGCGAAATGTCCTGGTAATCGAATTTCCAGCTAGTTTCTGCTTAGTTGTTCTCCGTATTTGCATGTCTCCGAAGCCCCGGCGCTATTATCGATTCCGCGCGACAGATGGTGACTCTCGAAATACGGATCCGTTCGAATTTTCCGACCGTTTAATTGATTCCGCGACGTGTAAAACAGCGTTTAGAAATTCGCCGGGACAGCTCGCGCGCGTCCGGACGCCCGTGATCGAATTATAATTTCCCCGGACGCTTTCACGTCGGATTACAAAACTCAAGCGGCAATGTCAACGTCTCCCAATTCGATTCGACGAGTTCGGTTGGCAAAAAGACAACGCGAGGACCTCGAATCGTCGTCGACGCCGCTTGTTTAAACAACCGATGAGACGGTAATTAAGTCTGCTTCCGCGTGTCGTCGTTAACGTGCTCAACCGTTCGTATTAATTCGTCACACGTGAAAGTGGTGGAAAAGCGATCGATAATTAAAGCGACGCGAGTTACCCTCGACAATAGGGTACCTTTGATCAAGCGGCATATATCATCCTGCCTTACGAACTAATTAACGAGAGATCGCTGCTCGATTCCCTGCGCAGGTGACACCGACGATAATTTCGAATTTTTCCATCGGTAGAAAATTCGATCGCGACGATTGCAGCTGACACGTTCGCCGATGATACGAGTAGATTTTACGAAATTGTTTTACGCGTTTACTCGGCGAGTATCGATGAATATTTAGAGTGTCGGCGATTTAAGCTGAGCGATCGCATCGCGAACGAGAGGTTGCTCGATGGGCGTGGGCTGGGTACGATGAACATCTCACCGCGAAAATCTTTTTCGTATGCCTAGCACGTCCGTCCACTTGTTTGCAGCTTTACCGCTCTTTCGGAACGAGCACCCGACGACGCGATACGATTCCTAGCTCTCTGAGTGACTTTCGGTTCGAGGAGCCGAGGGAACCCGGCAGGTCGGAACCGGATGGAGAAAGGATTTGAATAAATTATTGTGCCGACGTAAATCTAAGCCCCCGGCGACCTACTTCTCTCTGCGTTCTACATTGTCATCCTCGAATCGACACGCTCGGAGATCACTTTCATCAAGTATTTTTAGAAACGATTTATGGCGCACATTTTATGGTGGGCTGAGTGTCGTGGAATCGAGTCAGAGGACGCGTATAAAATCGCAGGTAAACAGGGATCGGACGTGTACGTTACGTCTTGTATGATAAACGTTCTTGAGTAAATCGGTTGCTGCGGCGAAGACACGTAGAGGCACATATATGCGTGTAGGAACGAGTATCCGATTGATCGACTCCTACCTACAGCACAGCTTCTCTATAAAGGAAATCTTCAAACTCGAAGATCATATGAAACCCAGTTCCTTCCGTTGCTAACCTAACATTTTGATCGCTATAAATAAGGTAACCTCCTTAAGAGCAAAGACACATAAAGGCACGTGTGCGTGTAGGAACGAGTATCCGATTGATCGACTCTTAGCTAAGGCACAGCTTCTCTATAAAGGAAAACTCCGAACTCGAAGATCATATGAAACCCAGTTCCTTCCGTTGCTAACCTAATGCTTTGATCGCTATAAATAAGGTAACCTCCTTAACACTATTCCTACCAGCACCGGTCAAATGGCCGTTTTTAAATGGTAGAAATAGTGTTGAACACTATTCCTGGTAGGAATAGTGTTAAGAGCGAAGACACATAGGGGCACACATGCGTATAGGAACGAGTATCCGATTGATGGACCCCTAGCTTGTCCGATAGCTACGGCACAGCTTTTGTATAAAGGAAAACTTGGAACTCGAAGATCATATGAAACCCAGTTCCTTCCGTTGCTAACTTAACATTTTGATCGCTATAAATAAGGTAACCTCCTTAATAGCGAAGACACATAGAGGCACGTATGCGTGTAGGAACGAGTATCCGATTGATCGACTCTTAGCTAAGGCACAGCTTCTCTATAAAGAAAAACTCCGAACTCGAAGATCATATGAAACCCAGTTCCTTCCGTTCCTAACCTAACGCTTTGATCGCTATAAATAAGGTAACATCCTAACCTTACAACCACAATTAATCGTAGTGAAGGTTAGGTTAAAAAGTTAGGCAGTCCTAGGAGGATGACTGGCAAACGAAACGGTCCATCAGTCGAGTAAATCAATGTCACTTGTTTTTTATCGAATTAATGTACGGAATTAGCGATTATCGCTGCGAACGAGGTGATATCGGTCCGGGTGAAGTCGTGATCTCGCTTCCATCGATGAGTATCGTGATAAGCGGTACATTGACGAGCCAATTTCACGGGGACATCGGTTACGTATCAGCGGGCATTCGTGCCAGTTAAACCGGCATATCGTGGCGCGGAGATAAGTGTGCAAACCACCGGACCAGACGATTGTGTATATGTACACGTCGGTGAAGCCGGCAATCCGTTGAATAATTAGTTGATTCAATACGAAATCAGTTCGTAAAGGGCGGAGAGAGAGAGAGAGAGAGAGAGAGAGAGCCCTGCAGGACCACCTGCCGGGATCTACGAAAGGAGTGTAATCTGGTTTAAGCCAGCTATAAGCACGGTCTATCATCATATTCTGGGTGGAGTGCATTATGCTTCACGGAGCCACCTTGGCTAGGCTCTGCGGTCCTCGCTTGGGTACGTCTTCCGGAATTTCTGACTAACGTTTCATTAATCAAGCTTCCTGATATCGGAACACCCTACTCATAAATTAATCCTCGCTGTTAATGATCTTCAACTCTTGGTTAGACTCTCATGCATTTTTGTTAACCTTCTACGAGCACGAAACAGTGACAGTATTGCAATTTTAATTCTTTGTACCTGGAGAGAGATAGACATTGTTCCTGCACTATCAATTTAACCCCTTGCATACAGGCCCAAAGTGAGTGTAAGTTCAGTTCGACCTATTGCACAACACCATGTCTCTGACATGCCATTGCAAGGGCTAAGAGATTAATATAAAGATGCGACGTTACTCTCCACCTGATATAATGAACGCAGCTTAGAAGAATCTCTTAAAAGCTAATAACTAACAGGAGAGCCTCGGAATCCTCTATTCTTGAGTCTCACAGCTCCCCGGGACGATAACCTTGTACAAACATGATACAATGACAGCATTGCCATTTGAGTTCTTTGTACCTGGAGAGAGATAGACATTGTTCCTGCACTATCAATTTAACCCCTTGCATACAGGCCCAAAGTGAGTGTAAGTTCAGTTCGACCTATAGCACAACATCATGTCCCTGACACGACAATGCAAGAGCTAAGAGATTAATATAAAGAAGCGACGTTACTCTCCACCTGATACAATGAAAGCAGCTTAGAAGACTCTCTCAAAAGCTAATAACTCGCATTGGACCTAATAGAGGGACTCACGGGATTCTTCAGTCCCACTGTGCCCACGGGACGATGATCGCATTTCTTCCGAGTTCACTCCATCCGTACTATTTCTACCAAGTCATAACAGCGACAACAGTCAGCGTTGATCTGGCGAAACCACTTGAAGGGGAGTCGCGTAATCGTTAAACGCGTTTAACCGTTCCCACGGGGATTCCCGAGCGTTGTTCCGTGTTGGCGACCGAAACAGATCGCCGGATCGAGGTTTCGTGTTTATAGGTATTCAGCTCAGCGTCGGTACTTACTGTCCGGCACCTGTGCAGTCCGCCGCTCGATTTACCGCGTACATATCTGCCCGGCAAGTGTGTCCTTGTGTACGTTTCATCGAGTACCGGGCGAGTAGTAGCCCTATAGACGGTTAGAGGTAGCTGCTATCGTCGAGGTTGTCGATCAACCTGCTCGAGCTTGACACACGCCGCTACGCTCGAGATCTGGGTCACTCCGTGTATCGTCTGGCTCGCTCGAGGATCATATAAACGGGAGTAGGGGTCGGGCCGATCTTTCATTTTTGTCGCGATAGCTTTAAGAACGGTAAATTGGTTTCGTTGCGAAGACCTCTACCGAAGAAGCTACCGCCGACTGTGCTTGCCCATTTCTCGAAATCGTTCCCCCTTTGTGCGCGCTCGAATCAAACGCTCCAGATACCGCACGTGAATACATATTTTAAGGACAAAGAGCCCTTTGAGGAGGAGCTCCCTCTCTCGCGCTTTTGTAAAACGATTAGTTATCTAATAACGTGTTCTTTTTTAACAAGAGGGGAAAATAGTTTCCGCCGGACGCTTTGATAACGGCTCGCAATTTCCACGGGAACGGAACCTGCTCGCGGTTTTCATATTCTCCGGAGAATATGAACAAAGACCCAGCGCGTAACAATACGACAATTTTTGTTTCATATTTCGAAAGAGCTGCTTTATTTTCGCCGACAATAAAATGGAATAATTGACGACCATAGCGAGCAAGATTTTCAACGAGATTTTTCATGGTAACAGTTACCCGGTTGAAATGCTCCGGGAGCAAACGGGGATTCAAGGGTTACACGTGATACCTGTTCATACTTTTTTCTCGACGAATATAAGATCTCTGACGAGAGTCTGAGACACGAGCAAACAGAGCCCAATTTATTACTTGTTCAAACTGCGATCGAGCACGTCGGCATGAAGATTAAGCAAAGACCCGCCTTGTATCGATACGACAATTTTTGTTTCATATTTCGAAAGAGCTGCTTTATTTTCGCCGACAATAAAATGGAATAATTGACGACCATAGCGAGCAAGATTTTCAACGAGCTTTTTCATGGTAACAGTTACCCGGTTGAAGTACTCCGGACTTCAGGGAGCAAACGGGGATTCAAGGGTTACACGTGATACCTGTTCATACTTTTTTCTCGACGAATATAAGATCTCTGACGAGAGTCTGAGACACGAGCAAACAGAGCCCAATTTATTACTTGTTCAAACTGCGATCGAGCACGTCGGCATGAAGATTAAGCAAAGACCCGCCTTGTATCGATACGACAATTTTTGTTTCATATTTCGAAAGAGCTGCTTTATTTTCGCCGACAATAAAATGGAATAATTGACGACCATAGCGAGCAAGATTTTCAACGAGCTTTTTCATGGTAACAGTTACCCGGTTGAAGTACTCCGGACTTCAGGGAGCAAACGGGGATTCAAGGGTTACACGTGATACCTGTTCATACTTTTTTCTCGACGAATATAAGATCTCTGACGAGAGTCTGAGACACGAGCAAACAGAGCCCAATTTATTACTTGTTCAAACTGCGATCGAGCACGTCGGCATGAAGATTAAGCAAAGACCCGCCTTGTATCGATACGACAATTTTTGTTTCATATTTCGAAAGAGCTGCTTTATTTTCGCCGACAATAAAATGGAATAATTGACGACCATAGCGAGCAAGATTTTCAACGAGCTTTTTCATGGTAACAGTTACCCGGTTGAAGTACTCCGGACTTCAGGGAGCAAACGGGGATTCAAGGGTTACACGTGATACCTGTTCATACTTTTTTCTCGACGAATATAAGATCTCTGACGAGAGTCTGAGACACGAGCAAACAGAGCCCAATTTATTACTTGTTCAAACTGCGATCGAGGATGTCAGCACGAAGATTAAGCTCTCGGCTCGCGCGTGCACCGCATTACCTCATCCGCTCGGATATGCGTACACAAATCGGTTGTATACATTTCTCAGTGGATGCATGTGTATTCCTGAGGCATAGAGGAGAGATGGAGACATCGATTCCCCCGGAGACCAGTATCCTGTCCCGGAGATATTGCGACAGTGGCACAGGTGATAACGATCGATGGATTGATCGCAAGGTAAACGCGGAAAGATTGTACGTACGTACGCACCGGCGACAACTTCGTCGTGTCCCCCCCGGGCTCTGTAATCCCGACGACGCTGCAAAGTACTGTAATCAACGGTAGCGCGAATAAGCTATGCAAATGGTTTGCATGGGCGCGCCGAATATCTAACAATGGTTATGCATACTCCTATCGGTGTACCTAAGAGAGTACACAGAGTCACAATCAGGTATCCTCGAATGTACACGTATCCATATTTATGTGATTATAGTACCGGATCTCGTATTTATATCACGATTTACTTTATTATCACTCATTATCAATCGTATCAATTTAGTTTATTATCAATCGTGTATACACAGCCGTGTATACACTTTAGACCTACTCATGCTGAGAGACTTGGCAACGCAGCAATGGCGGACTTGGGAGTCTTACTTTCGGGAATGACAGATTTCTACTCCGTATTATAATTACTGCCTTTTTAACATATAATGATGTTAATTTATAATATTTCATATCGATCATGTATAAGAAATACATAAAGTTGATAACTGTGCCGAGCAGAAATAATACGAGTGTCTCCGGTTTTAATATACGCGTTATAAAGTTTCTGGAGCCTCGTAAGGGTTAAGTGTTGCGACTCGTTCTATGTGAAATGTTTCCTGGATTTTGAAGAAAATTCAAATATCCCGGATTGTAGTATAATCGGTGCTGATGGCAGAAACATATAAAAGTGGATAGAACCATATAGGATTGTAAATAATGCTAAAATTAACGAAATTATGATATGATCTCATGGAGGTTAAGCTTTTTAGAATTAAAATAAACGCGGGAAGCTGTGAGTGCGAGAGAGTCCTTCCAATGTTGCCATTTTATTGTTAGCATGGCTAGGTCTAGAGTCGGTTGTGATATATATTATCAATTATATACAAATTTCGTGATGAGGAACCGATTTTTTAAATGCCACGTTTCAACAAAATCTGATTTATTTTAGGTATTTATAAAACTATAATTAATGGAAAATATAACTATAATTTTTCTCGATCTACGAGAAACTCTCTTTCTTTAAATATATGATGCGAGTAAAAATTTCGCGGTCTGCAAGCTGAACATTTTTCGTACGAGCTATAAGTCAATTGTGTACGTAGTAGCAGCGAGTGGAATTTATTTTCCGGTAGAAACCAATCGCGTCGCGAAACGTTGTTGTCGATATTTGATTCCACCGGTCGGTCGCTAAGATCGCCTGTATCGTATTAAGTGCTGGGTTTACTACGTCCGTGTCCCGCGCGCGTGTATCGCGTTGCCAGGGTTTAAGACGACCCCGTGTCCCGTAGCCTGTATTGGGTTTGCTGAACTGTGGGATCGCCAATATTCATTACTCGCTACTGTGTAACCGTGTCTGTTGACACAGGCTATCTAGACTACTGAACTGTCTACTATTGACCATCAGTTTTTGGCAAACGAGACAAGATTCGAACATCCCGTAGAATTATTCAGAGGCCACTGCTAAATATTTAGCATTCTAATTACAGTGACGATGAGTACAGGAGTTGAAGAATGGTCGAGAAAATTAGTTACCTTAAAAAATTTTCTGATTTAAAACAACACGAACAATTTCATAAATGCTACTCCTTTGTAAATGTTTAAAATGTTAACACTATTCCTACTAGGACCGGTCAAATGACCGTTTTTAAGTGGTAGGAATAGTGTTAAAAATAAATATAACCTTCAAATACTAAACACAATTATATTATATTATATGTCACTCGAATTCCACCCCAATACCTTAGCTAATGCACTGCTTAAACGAAGAACACGATTTGGGCCGGTCAAAGAGATTCAAACCGCTAGACAATGTAACTAGATTTTAAGTATATTTCAAGTAGCCTGCAATAAGGTTAAATATGTGATAATCTATTTTGTTACATCAAGGTATATCGTACATGTGATAATAATATAAATAATCATAAACACATATTAAACACAATTCTATCATACTTCTCAAACTCCTGCCAAAGACCTTACAACTCAACCTTAACAGACATCCAGATTAAATATAAATTACATGAAACCAATGAAACATTATATTAATAATATTTTATCGCTTCAAATATAAAACAAGATTTTAAGTATATTTCAAGTAGTCTGCAATAAGGTTAAATATGTAATACTCTGTTTTGTTACATCAAGATATACCCTACATGTGATAATAATATAAATAATCATAAACACATATTAAACACAATTCTATCATACTTCTCAAACTCCTGCCAAAGACCTTACAACTCAACCTTAACAGACATCCAGATTAAATATAAATTACATGAAACCAATGAAACATTATATTAATAAAAGTTCATCGCTTCAAACATAAAACAAACTGAAACATTTAAAACCTATGACGAGAGATCTCAATTTATACCACCCCGCCGGGTGATCGATGTAAGTATTCGGATATAGGTGTCGCTACCATACGCGCGCGGAGTCACGTGTCGCGTACGCGACGCTCAGTCGTTTCAATCAGTTCGACCTTTCAAAGTTGCGACTTCTACGACGTTTACAGAACATAATTTCCATACCTTCAATCGTTCGCATTAACCAATAGTGTCCGTTCCGTCGCTGCGTTTGCTCCCGCGTTGTCTTCGGTCTCAGTCGCTCTACCATGTCTCGCGTCGATCTCCTCGTTTCAATTCGATTAAGCGAATCACGGTTATCACTTTCGACTGTGCCTTATCCCGAACGTTGTCATCGACTTATTAACGATACGCAACAAATAATATTGAATTATTAACGCGTAACAAACGGACGTAGGGTGGGCGTGCCGGTAACACTTCCCGGCAACTTCACGTTGTACCACAGGTAAGAGCGTAATTTCACTTAAACCGCGAATATCAGCCGAGTGTCACGCGACGAATTTCACGATGACCGCGAGCCGACGACATCTTGAATTCGAATCGTAACCGTCACGGTGTTGATCAGCCGCGCGATCAATCGTTTCGTAACTGTGAACGGGGTTCGCCGGGTAGGGTGAGACGAGCAATGGCGCGTTCGTGATCGCGAGACCTAAGTTTTTTGGCTTCACCTCGGGGCGTAACGTTACAGTTTAACACCGCGAAAGCATGCCCCAGTAACCCGGACTCGAGACGTTAGCCGATTGCCGACGACCACCGACACATCGATTGCCTCTCTTCTTCGAACGCAGCCCATGCAGGTGAGACTACGATTTTATTTCCGTTTCACTACCGCGATATCTTCGCACTTCTTCCAAGGTTCAATCGAATAGGAGTAGTTGCTAAATTGATAGTATTAACAATCACGTGGGATTAATACAATTTTAACCCTTTGACTTACAATGACATGGTGTCATTCGCTTTAAGTGAAATTCGTACAAATTCCGTTTTATTTGTAAGTTAAAGGGTTAACGGTAAGGTTCATCCGAGAATGAGTTACTGCAATGAGGTCTTAACCCTTTGGCACAGAAATAAAACGGAATTTGTATGAATTTGACCTAAAGCGAATGACACCTCCTAGACGTCATTGTAAGTCAAACGGTTAATACGTGTAGATGAAATTGCCGCGAGATTCAAATTTATTAAGGGATTATTAGCTCAGAGGAGAAATTGAACGATCAACTTTCTTCAATGTTCGCTATAAATCTTGCTATAATATATTAAAATCTTTTTAGTAATAATCTAAATAATAATCGAATGAGATTTTTTTGGTTCGACGATGTCATACGACAGTTTAGTTTTCATTTGAAATATTAAGTTCTTCATTATGCAATGTAATGTAACGATGACAATTTATCTTCTTTAATACCATATTAATACTAATTTAATAATAGGGAGAGACCAATTTTGTAGCTATTTATTTTGACTAATACCGTATGGTATTGTGATATAATATTACGTTGAGGAATAAGGAATCCATTATTTCGTCGCTAAATTGCAATAGTGACATTTCAGGTCAGACAAGTCTATTACAATATTTCGATTAGCCGATTTAGTTGTGGGTTGTAATCATTTTCGTGCGTTGCAAAATTTCTTTAGTGATGAAAAATTGGATTCTGTTCTGATCCAAACTGTTCGCAAAACAGACAACAAAGTACCTCTGCGACAATAAAAAACTAATTTAGATTCGCATCGTTGCAACCGGCAGAAACTCGTTTTGTTTGCTCATTTGAAATCTGGTAACCACGTGGCTATGACAATAGCTCCATAGAGAGAGAAATATATATGCAGTAATACGTTAGTTCGCGTTGCCCGGAATTCAGCCGGGGCGAAAGCTGTTTTCTTACGTTCCGAAAGCTATTTCGAAGTCATTTTATGCGTCTTAAATGGAACGTCGAGTCGAGAGAGAAAAAATATAGGAACAGGCGCTTTCGAGGCTGTGATTTTCAGGCGACTGAAGTTTCGCTGAAGAGTACAGAGAGGCGATCGCTATAGACCGTGAAGGGGTCTAGCGCTTTAGTTTACTTACAAAACACGGCCACTGTTTACGTACGCCGGTAGTAAAACATACTCGTAGTCCATTAAGTCTCGTTAAATTTATTTTCTTACGTGCTACGAGCTGATCTAAAGATTCTCGTTTGCTTTATTCGCTTGAAAATACACACACACACAGCCCGAGGGCGCGCGATGCTCATAGGCGGGAAAAATAATCGTTTAATCAGATTGTCCGGCCGGAGTCACTTTACTCGATTATACCCATCGTCTTAATGACTTAAACCCCTTATTCTACTAATTTCACTTCTCCTTTATCGTTTCCGCTCGATTCCCCTCTCGCGCAAAATTTCATCGTAAACGAATAATTAAATAGGTAAAAAAGGTAAAAATATTTCATTCTCGCAATACGATTTTAACCCTTAGCGCTCCATTGGCTCCGCTACGGAGCCCAATGTTTTTAACGTGATTACGCTTAAGACGTAGGCAATTGTTACCTGTAGTTAAAACGTGCTCAGTGTCTCTACTGTTACGATTGATTCATTTGTTCACCCATTTTAAGGTCAGCAACATGGAGAAAAATAATGATTACGATGAGAATATAGAGTCGAGTGATAGTGAAGATGTGTTGGATTTTTCAGTGTTAGAAGATATTGTGGAAGACAATGTTGATTATAATTCTGACGCTTCAAGTAATATTATACTATGACACTTGCCGAAATAAACCCAGAGTGCACATGGGAGATTGCTTCCAAACACACAACGGTGAATTACAAAATTTAAAATTTATCGTTCATTTACAAGAGGAAAGTGCATATGTATAAAATAAATAAAATCAAAAACGTTCACAAGCACGTGTAATTCTTCTCACTTGAAATAACACTCTTTCTTCTCGCTCGTTCCGCTGCGAAAATCTGCCGGAGTCGCATAGAAAAACGCGCGTAGCGTTAAGGGTTAATCGAGTCATAACTCGTTCGCGTGCATCTTTCGATTCCTGTGAAAAGGTACACGGATAATTTGAAGAAATTGCGATCATAAATACTTAGTTGCCGATGGTTCACCGTGAATTTACGTCGAAGTAACCTCTGTCAATGCTCGAGGTTCCTACGTACAACTTTCCGAGTGGGAAAAGCGTTGTCCCTTTTTCCCTCGAATTTAAATCTAGTTTCGAGCGCGATCGTAACGACGCGTATGTATATCGCGGCGCCGTGAAAGGTCGTCGTTTCGAAGCGGAAATACGAAAATATGCGCGCGGGAGAATGCGGTTTCGCTGTCGGACGGTTTCCATGAATTCTAAAGGTGAGAACCGGGGGGAAGTAAAAAAAATTTACAGAAAAAGGGGGGTGAGATTTATATGCGCCCCCGGGGTTAAATAACGCGCCGCGCGGAGACGGTATAACGGGCCGGGGGAACCGTGAGACGGTTGCGCCCTCTTTGAATTAGGTATTTAGATGAATTACGCATGACGGAGACGGAAGGGAATAATTGTCACGTTGAAATTCGTCGCTTCAAGGCAAACTGACGCGATCTTCGTTAAATGTTATTACAAATATTCGTAGAGGCATTAACGCTTTAACAATCGTTCACGCAACGCGTGTGCGTTGCTACAAATTAAAAATGTGTGTGATGCTAAAAAATACTGGCGACGTTTGACTGCGTAGATGTGCGGTCGTTAAAGTGCTAACAAAAATAAATGTCACGTCGCTATCGCCTAAGGAAGTCATTTCGACTGGTTTTAGTTTCGATTAGAGAAATAAAATTACGTATATAATGATACAATTTTGTCGAAATTTTTGTTGCCGTTAACATTTACTAACAACCTGTTTTGTAACTGTAAACAAAATTGTGAAAAGTTAATTTTAATTAAATTTCTGTACACATTGGTTACGCTCTCGCGATGACGTCATTTTGACTGTTTTTGGGCAATGTAGGTGTATACCAAGTATCAATCTTTCTAGTGAATGCGTGCATGGATATTTTTTAATAATTGCCGAGAGAAAGAGTATTTTCGTAGGTTGGATAACGGGTGAGGTCGACGTCGAATCACGGCTCCGCGCTTACGACTCTTCGATACTTGAATAATTCCCCGTGCAATTTCATGCCGGCTTCGATAAGCCGATATCTGCGTGGTTCCCCGAGTCCATAAATTAGGCAGCGAATTCGATTTGTGCTCTTTGGTAATCCCTTCATTGCCATGCGAGAGGCTCGGGTCATTATAACTTCACCGTGCATTTGCATGTCCCACTAAACAGGACGTACACACGCCGTGCGGGGTAATCAGGAAATTCGAACTTTTACAAGCCCGTATCATTCGAAGAGTGTCAAAATTTCGTGTAAAAATGATGTGACGAATAATTATGATGGTTCTACAGGGTGTCACGAACATCAAGAAGTAATTTTGATGGTACTGGGTTATATTATTGTTTATAGGTACAGCAAACCGATCGTTTCGCCCTTGATAGTACGCGTTCTACGTGTTTCATTCAGTCACGTGCTGTAGATCGTGTGACTTATGGTGTACTCATTTGTAAAACCGTATTCAGTTTGATTTTATCTACGAAAAGCCTGCCCAGCAGATGGAGAACACATTATTAAAAATTGTGTTTTTCATTGATTCGTGAAGTATATATCGTGTAATCATGTGAGAAATAGCAAGAATTATGTATAAGTCAGGCTGAATCTCGTTAACAGCTTGTTGGTACAAATTTTAGACCTCAAAGCAGCCACCCAAAAACGTCCAACAATTTTCAATTGCACGAGGCCAATTTTCATTACTAAAAAGAGAAATTACAGGACTGGGTAATCACTCTTGTAGTAATTGCATCGTTCCTCAGCCTGTGTGGCTACCACTACCACACTGTCTTTTCTTTTGACATTTTACATCACTGGTGTTAAATATAAATCTTGCACACATCTTGGCCCACTCTTTAACATGTTATCCTATTTTTGTTTGAAACGAATGGCCACTAATACGTCATTTCTCTTCGTTCCTCGAATTTTCTTCGTTATCAAATAACTATATCCAAATGCCCATACGTGTTATCCTAGTTATCCTATTTTCGTCTAAAGCAAATGGCCACTAATACGTCATTTTTCTTCGTTATCAAACAACTATATCCAAATGCCCATACGTGTTATCCTAATTATCCTATTTTCGTCTAAAGCAAATGGCCACTAATACGTCACTTCTCTTCGTTCCTCGAAGGAATTTCCTTCGTTATCAGATAACCATATCCAAAACCCTATATATGTTCTCTCACTCGTTTTCTTCGTTCGCGAGAAACGAAAACACTCCATCGACGGTATGAGCGGGAAATATGAATGGCTAAACGGTATTGTGAAAGTTCGTTTTCGGATTAGTCCCGAGATTAACCTCAACCGAGAAAGTAGCACCGACGTCCCGTGCCAAAGAGAAAGCGATATAGGAGATTGAACATCCAGGGTAATCTCGTTCGAAATTAAGCGGCTTATCTCCGGCTGATATAATGGCCCCCGGATCCTCCCCTCCCGGGCCATTTGGTACGTTCCCCGCGAGTCTACGGTATCGTTCCGCGTCGTAGAAGAATTAACCAGTCGCCAGGTTTTATTTTCACCGCCGATACGTCCCCGATACGATATTTTAACGAACGAATGAAAATTTTCGATATAACTCGGTAATCCTATAATCCAACCGGGGTTTCTTTTTCCATCAAATGAAAAATTGCCCGCTACATTTCTCGGGCGGGTTACTTTTCCCAAGGAAACACGAGAGCGCGATATGAAAATCGCCGCGGAAATTTCATTCGACCGGCTCGTATTTCCCGCTGAAATATTTTTCGTCAAACAGTAATTAAATCCGGTGAAAATCAACGGATTTCCTAAGGGCCGCTAACGTACGACGCAGCGGGAACGTATCACGTTTACGATCAGCTGTTTAAAGCCAATTTATCATACGTTTGCGCCCGAGGAATTTTTCCCCCAAATATTTGCCGAATTTCATATCAAATTCATATCAAATTTAATTCATTCGATAATGTTTTATCACGCGAAACGAACGACGACCCCTCGGGTGCAAACGACCGATTAATTTTTACAATTAAATTCGACGATCATTCGGAATAATAATCTGTCGTTGTAAAAATGTCGGCGTCGAGCGGTTTCAACGGTGAATTAATTATCGAGCGACCCTGTCGGGCTTGATAGGACTTCGGTGTGTTATGCTCGTATAGAATCCCGTCGGGCGAAACGAGTTTAGGTACTTTACGCGCTCGGATCGGCGCGATTGAATTGCATATAATTTAATTGGGAACAATCGAACAATAGGAGCGCGAACGTACACCGCCGGGCGTAGGATTAAACCTATTGTCGGGGCCCGGTAGCCCCGTCTAACAGGTGAACGGAATGTATATGCATACATCGGCGATATATATCGAATTACATTAGTCTCCAGCGATGGTGTTTGCGTACGCGACCGTGGAAGACCCCATTGATACGGCCGGCGTATATTTGAAATAATGAAATTCAGTTGCCGATGTTAAATTCGATCCACGGTAGAGGATACATCGTCGACGGCTTCCGCCCGTGGCATTACGGAAAATTGCGCGCCGAAATAGATCATTACTATGCGTGAAATCTGCTTTGTTCCGCGTTTCAACCGGCGTGTGTGTACGTGTGTGCGCGCGCAAATCGCGCGCCACCCTGTTCCGAGGCTTATTGGTATTATAATCAGAATCGTTTGCTGGTTTCGTTGGTTGTTACGCAGTTCGCGTGGTTCAATTAGGTCAGGTTAATTCTCGGATTGGGGATCAAGTTATTGCGGGTATTAACCTGTAGTTGGGCTTCTTTGCCAGAGTTAGAAGTTGCGACCAGTGATGGG
>SHCU01000684.1:9895-34041 GCA_004307685.1 Ceratina australensis | reverse complement strand
CATATATGCATAGGTGCTACTACTTCCATGCACTTTCCTTGCCATCGATTAATTTTTCTAGATTCAGGGGAGAAAAGGTACGTTGTTAAAAGATATCCTAGCTGGTTATTTATCAAGTTTTCTCATTAATATTTAAAAATCACGATCGTAGAAGCTTTCGCCTGTTTTACCACGTTTCTCTCGTTATCGTAGTTCTTCTGCTAAATCGATGAATATATTTCCCACGTAGGTCGAGCATACGAACTTATTTCACACCTTCTTAAAACACAAAAATATGTGTTCTACACTAATGTTTTTTATTAGAAGCGCGTGGCTAGCATGCTCCAATGTTTAATTTTTTTTCTCTTTGATATCCGGCTTCGCAGATGCGAGTCGAGCATGGTAGGAAATGTACTTAAAGATAGGCTAGACATTATCTGCAAATGCAAGATTTGTGTGAACGGAAACGTGAAAAGGAAATCTTGGTGACTTCTGAGAGACGCTTATCAGCAAATATTGATCGCCAGGGACATAACAAAATTCCAAATTTGTAGATGCCAACAAGTCATGGAATTAAAGTATCTATACGGTTGATAGATAGATGCAATCAGCCCCTAATAAAAATTCCAATTACTCTGTTTCGTCGTAAATCTAACGATTTTGTTAGAGTTACGTGTTTCAAATTTTTTGGGGAATTGAGGGAAGGAAGATAATGTGAAGAGTAATAAAAAAAACGTTTTGGGGGCGAACGCCGAGGAAAAAGACCTTGCGGCTAAAACCTCGTAGAAGACGATTTATTGTATGACGTACAATGTTTCTAATTTGACAGTGCGAGTCGATTCAAGTTAAGTTCTAAGGTGTGTCGCATGCGAACACGTGTAATGATGATAAGAGGCCTTCGCGAGGGGTCTTTTCGTCGGTCGCGCGCACGGGCACTACAGTCAGTTTGATGTCTATGAAGAGATCCGCGTCTGGGATCTTTTCGCTGCTTTGTACGCGCGGCTACGGTGCAGCTCAATTGTTTGTACGGCGCGGATGTACACGCGAGTCCGAAGCCCAACGACGATCGCAAAACGACGCACAACACTCACACAACATGTGTGCGCGTCAAGGAAATTGAAATACGATTTAACTTTGCAATGAAGCCATTTACGAGCAACTACGGTTTCCCAAGCTTGAATGTATTTTCAAACTATAAAACCGATAGTCAAATATCGTTTGCAATTTTTCTTATTTTACTTGTGGTTTGTCTCAATTCTGTTTCCATCCCTCGCGAAGAGAAAGATGATGAGAATGACAGCACGATGATCTTGTAGGATGTGTAACACCTGCGATTACGCCAGAAGCTAATTGTCGCTCATCACTTTTTAGATGGTAGAGGTATCAATTTTGCCTAAGGCCTATGACGTTGTTGCGCAAAAGCGAAACTAGTTAATGCACGTCCACGGCAGGTGTATCAATTTGTGTATTCTCGATAAAATTTGAATTACCACTGGTGATCGACGCTTCGGTGGGGTGGCGAGGCGGCACCTCGGGCTATCGTCGAAATTTAGTACGTTATTGCGGTCGATAGTTCGGGCAATCTTTTAATTGTCGTTTTACGCACAACATGATGAACGAGAGGTGTGAAATGTTGAAATTGAATATCTAACAATAAGCCGACGAAATGTGAATTTAATCGTCTTATTGTAACCATCCAATAGAAACATATATCCAATACACCAACCATCTCAGGGAGGGATTTCCTGGCTAGGATTTATATCATTACGCTCATCTACTAGGTACTATGACACCCTCCTCCCTTCGTCGTACACAGTATTCCCGGCAAATACGTGATGGATACTAGAGAGCGGAAGAAATAAAAATACTTTTACTCAAAACGAATACTGTCACAAGATCAGCATTAAACGGAATTACTACATTATCGTATTATACAATTGCGTATAATTAATGTAAATAAAAATATTAAATTTCTTCAAGAGTATCCGCTTGATTTTTCAGTTATTTGAAATTTCTTTATTAATTATTAACTGTACATTATTATGTATTATATATTCCTTAATTAATTATTCATTTATTAGCCAACGAAAATATTTATAAGATTTATATGTAAAATGTTGAATCCTGGTTATGTTCAGTTTTTCGTATTGATGGAGAGTTGAACGTAAAACGAAATATAATCTGACGGTATCCGGTTTATGGTATTTCAGATCGCAAAATCTAATTAAAATGAGGGCGAACGATATGCCATTGATTCAATTGATTAACAGACAATTTCAGCTGTGACGATTTATCATTGTGAAACGTGTCATTCTCTCCTGCAAAATGTTGTAATCATCTGTATTTCAATGTACCTCATTGCGATCGTTTGATATCCCTGGTGCCGTTACTCTATCCTGAACGCAGAATTCTAATTATGTGTCTAAGTGATGCACAGTAGCTGTTGAATTACATTCATTCATATAGGATCGCCTAGGAAGTGAATAGATTATTAAGAGGGCAACCGCGCTCGGGACCCGACGTTTATTTTGGTTATCAGGGATTCTCTGGTTAGCTGTTATATGTGGACGATCCAGGGCGGTCTACCCCCTTTTGCCACACCCAAGTTAACCAGGAAAAGGTGAAGGTGCACATGACGCGAAAGAGTTCCTCTGGAATTCACAGGTTAGCCACGAGACATGGACGATCCAGGGTGGTCTACCCCTTTTGTCACATCCGAGTTAACCAGGAAAAGGTCGTGAAGGATTTGTCGGGTTGCGTGGTGCCCTTCATCGATACGTCTCGAGCGGCAAAGACGTATCGGTTCGTGAGATACTTCCATTATTTAAGCTACTGAGAGAGATTAGGATCTTGGAATGAATTTAAGCTAGCAAGAGCAATTGTTACACATCACAATTTATTATTCTGCTAACTCAGTTACACTGGTCAACTCTCCCCTTACGAAGAGTATTCCTGCTTCCTTTAACGCAGAGAAGCCGCGGGGAAAAGTTAAAGTATTGAACTAATTAAAAACACTCTTTATTCTAACGGGGAGAGACCGGGCCTTCGGCGAGTCAGGGTTTCAAATTACTACTAATCCAAAGGGCTATGGTTTGTGCGCCCTTTTATACCCAAAAAATGAGCTCATTCCTCAGAGTGGGGAATGACCAAATCTGGGAATATCTAGCACCCTTGACTCATCGTCAGGTGCGGTACATCTCCGTAGGGGATGTTTATGTCGCCGGATTCGAGCGTTCCGGAATGCGTAAGGTTCGCGTATGTAAGAAGATTAATCCTTGATAAACACACGATGAGCGATGTAAGGCAAAATGATATTAGCCTCAAGATTGACAAGTTTCCTGAGTATCGGATTGTACGGCCGTACCTTCGAGAAAATTGCTTCGTCTAAACCGCCAAATTACATGATTAGCGTCGATATAAAATGATGGGGTTGAGCCCTACGCGATGACGATGGGATGATACGCTGAATTTCACGATCATCGCCCATCTCCCTAATATGACGAGTAATTTAGTTTTCATGCAACGACTGATAAAATCAACTTACTCCTACTACCTCAACTTACTAACTCGCGCAATTACTGGTTTATCTTGAAGCGATGTAATTTTATCAGAATTATGAAAGTTCTTACAAAAATTACGATGTATGTTCGATAAAATTTTACCTTTGTATCATGATTTTTTTCGTTCATTTTATGTGCTTTAGAGTGTTCCACGTGATATTTCGTTCAATAAGCCTGTTCCAGTGTTTTATTTTCAAAATTACATTATGTCAAGCTACAAAGCCTTCGCACTCCCTTTTATTATTCGTTTTATCCTTCCAATTAAGTGAAAAGGTTTGAGTAAAATGTCGCGTAAAATACACGTCAAAAGCAATGCCAACGTAACTCGTGTCCTTCCCATGTTCCCTCCCACTTGCCGGGTGTCTGCGCCCCTTTTTCTAATTAAATTGTCTCGTACATTCTGAATACCTATGAGAACGTGATCGTAACCTAACAGTTGCAGTAAAATGTACATGTCGACGATCGTATTAAACAGTTTCTCTCTCTCTTCTTTACCTCGAGCTTCTGACATTGTTGACGTTTGTAATTAAAATTTGATCTCTAGAAACGAAAAATATTTCACAGCTTGTTAATACTCCCGAGAGTATTAACCGGGTGAGGGGTTATTCGTGAGGGTGTACTCGGCAAAAAATCAACGTACGTCTGATGGGCAAAGTATTCGTATATTTCTACGTCCAGTACAATGATTGAAGCTCCGAAAACTTCTGCGGTTGTAGCGCAAGTGAAGCTCGCTCGCCGCCAAATCGAGCTCGCTATCCCAAAGTCAAAACCTGGCCCCGCCTCCGGCCGCCAACCCATCCTATTAGGAAACGTTTTTCCTTGTAGAAAAACGCCCTTTCCCTCTCGGACGTCCTGAGAGTTTTTCCCAGGACGATGAGACAAGGAAACCTCTGTTTGGCGGCCGGTTGGGCCCGCGTCATTCATCGCCACCCTAATTGACGCGCGCGCCATTCACACCGGTCGGCTGCCCAGGCCCGGTCCGCACGTGTGGCCCGGTGCCACTCGTGATCAGCCGAACTCTCTCTCATACCTCGACCCCGGGCCTGCGAGGAAAACTAAACAGGCCAGCCCTACACGCCTGTAAATCTGTCGAGTCTCGGCTTGACACTTCAAGCCCCTTTCATTCAAACATTCCACGCACTCTTCCGCTGCTTAGTTACAATAATTTACAACAACGCGCGCACTGTTATCGCATTCGCCAAGGCACGCCTGTGACGCTGGAAAAACTCAATGTATTGTCTGACGCTGAGAAAACCAAGCGCCAAGGACAGCGGTTCCAAGTTTTCGAATAATTTGAGACTTATGCTACCCTGAAAAAATATTCGAGGCGCTGCCATTGGCATCCCGCATTTACCGGTCGATATCTTTTAAACCGACCTATCTTTTAATACGATTCGCGACCTACTTTGATGTTCCCGTGCAAATCTGACCGAGCCGCGAGCGCGACAGGTCGGACCACGCACTTGCAGTGGTCACCCATATCCCGGATGGCGCGTTCAGTGGCCTCCAAAAAACGCCCGAGCCTGAGAACAACGATTAGTCCTCATCTCCACGTGGGGCCTCTCGCTTTTAACGATCGTAATCAATCGAGGAGAGGTAACAACGGATCCAGTGCGATCACTCCGCGCGATCGCACCGTGCCCGCCAGCCTATTCAACGACATTCGTTGAGGTCGAACGCCCACCCGCCGACGTCTGCCGTCTCCGACCCGTGCCTTACAAATGCGTCAGGAATACAGCTTATTCATCTCTTTTTTCTTTATGTTACTAGTTGATTTAAGTGATTCGTAAAATGTGAAATGTAACGAAATATTATTTGTTCTAGATTATACATTGTCTCTGATGAAAAACTAATCTTTTACATGAAGATAAAAAGATAAGTATGTTTGAGATTCAGATATATAATAATAATGTAAAAAAACTGTGAAAATAAATTCTTAAAATTTATGAAATCAACTCGCGTTGTCAAGTTTCCGTTTTACTTATAGACACATTGTTGAAACATATTTTTCCTATTTGATTAACTAAAATCAATTCAGTTCATAAGTTGTTCACGAATTATTAATTATTCACGAAAGCCAAAGCCAAATAACAAAGTTGAAATCAAAAGCTTTCCAATTATCTCCGATATTCGGTTCATATGAAGTACTATTTAAGAGTGCGTTTAAATTTTTGAATCTGTTTTTATTAGAATTTCTTTTCAAGGATGATAAAACATAACACTATTATTGTTTTATATAATTATCTCTAAGCACTTTTATTTATTCTTAACATTAAACTCTTATATATATAACGCAAAATTCTAGCAAAACGCTGCCGATCGGTCAAAGTTTGACAAACGACTGACTCGCATTAACGTTGCATTGTTCTGCGACTCGTGTCGAAGTGCTCGAGCGCACGCAGGGCGTTCGATCCCTTTACCGTTTTTCGTTGCGCACTCAGCTAGTTTCCTCACGATCGGTATCTATTTACAAGGGCCCAGGCCACCCAGCAAGC
This sequence comes from Ceratina australensis, assembly GCA_004307685.1. Classification (NCBI taxonomy): domain Eukaryota; kingdom Metazoa; phylum Arthropoda; class Insecta; order Hymenoptera; family Apidae; genus Ceratina; species Ceratina australensis. Next base: position 28,007 of record SHCU01000684.1, on the reverse strand, counting down.
ACCCACTGTGAGTCTCAAGTCTCGGAATGTCGGGAGCCAGTTCGGAAGCCCGTTCGCCAACAGTACTGAACTGTCGCGCCACGATCAACAAGTCAGTTCTGCAGAACATTACAACAGAATAATCTTTCAGTCTTGATGCCAGTACACAGATACTATTTCAATGAATTGTAATTATTTATGATATTTTATTGTGAACCATGCAACGTATAAAGTTGTACGATAATAATATCGAGATTTTGTACAAACCCCTTAATGACCACAAGTTAATCAATTTGGCAGAGCTCTAACTTCGTCGTCTGTAGTAAAAACTTAGTAATTATTCTTCAATATCGCCTCGGTTTTTTATCGAATATCGCGACCTTCAGCTTAAATCCATTTCAAGTCACAGAAATTAAAGAAATGAACGAAATATATAGATCGAATCGAATAAATTGTATAGTTTAGGACAGTGATTCCTGGCCAGCCTGAGCTTGTGTTAATTTCTCCAACGGAGACAAAATTCAAAACGAATAAAAACTTTATGATTTAATTTCTCAGTGCTTGACTTATTTTAGAATTGGTAAACAATGAATGAAGAAGCAAGAAAATCATTCAAGTAGAACATGAACAGTAGTTATTTAACTCAATACGTGAGTGAAGAATAGCGAACTTATAATTTTTTTCCCGTTAACATTTTATTGTCTTGATCCAGTCGATTCCGACGACTGACATGCCGGCCGATATACTTACAAAATCGTTACCGAGACTGAAACATAACAAGTGTAAGGAATTGCTTGGAGTGAAGACAAATTCATGGATAGCCGATCTCCATAACGCTCGGATCGAGGAGGGCGTGTTGGAGTCTATCGCACGTATGCGATCCATAGCGTGATGTACACGCGGCTTTATTTACCGAACCGTGGTCTCCTCCGGGTAGACTCCGCAGTCGAATATCGAACTCGAACTGTATGCGCACGCTAAGCTTTGTCCTATCTTTCTTCACGTAATAGATTTCTTTGCCTTCATACAACCCAACGCTAATTATTATTCAACGGCCCCCGTAATCCTAACAATACTGAATGATGAACTGTTTACTAAATGAATAAAAGCCAAATAAATAAATAAAAGCCAAAACTAGGCATCAATTGACAAACAATTTTTAAAATTAGTAAAGAAAAAGGGGAAAAATTTTTTAACTTGTGATAGTAATTTAGTAAAGCATCAAACAAATAAATATGAATATGAAATGAACAGAAAACTTATATAATTTTCTTCATTTACGTATCCATATTTTCATATTTGTTTTCATTACATTCTAAAATAAGATTTCATTTATACATTAATTATTTATCAAGGCGTAGGTTAAAATTCACTTTGAAATGTCAAAATTATTTTATAATCCTGCAAAATCGACTACAGATTTCGTTTTGAAAAAAACAAGACATAGATAAGTTAATACATTTTCATATTTTCCTCATAAGGAAAATCAGCAAATCAGAGCTGGTCAAGAGTTGTTGTTCCAGACTGTACTTTCCCGTGTATTAATATGAAAAGCATAGACAATTTTTTATTTTTCCGGTCTCGCGTGTTCGTTTGATATTTTACGCGATCACTCGTTTATCACAGGAAATAATATCGCTTATCGAATTCACTATCGAAACAACTCAGATCTTGCACCACAGCTTTCTCGCAAGAAAAAGTTCGAATGGAAACAATAGATGTGAATCCCCGTGACGGGAGCAGCGACTCAAGTTTCAGCAAACAACAGTTTTACGAAATAACTCTCGGACGTGACGATAAGAACATAAACGTTATTGCACTTTTTGTTATTGCACGTTATTGCACCCTTTGCACTCGAAACGATTTTCTTCATATTCGGTAAATTTCTAACGCCTAACTTAAAATAATTTCACACACATTTAAAACTTTCCCATTTTTATGTTTTATTTATCTTCATAGCTCAAACAAGAAAATATTAAACACTGTATTGTTTCTTTCTATAATACTTTTTTAAACAATCTGAAAGATTCATACTTGTCTTTTCTTTTCTAGGCAATTGTTAGAGTAATATGTTCATCAAATAAAGTAGTATTTAAGAATCATCCTCCAAGTGCAAAGGTTTAGTTTTATAGCGTTCGATAATTCTTGTCATCTACGAAATTTCATTGTGGTCCATTTAACAGTGATACGGTAACGACGTTATAATCTGATACAAGCCCATCAATGACTAATTAATTTTCCGCAGCGGCAGTTTCCATTAGCGTATAGGTAACTTCATTGCTCGGGGTTAAAACCGAATTATCATTTTTCGATGTCTTTAAGATGAATTACATCCTTAGCTTTCTATTGAATATTGTGAATTTTAACTTCAATCATTTCGAGTCATACGAAGTTGCAGAAATAGAAAAGATATATACATTAAATTGAATAAATCGAACTCACCCACAGGCTAAACGGGAAAACATTGGCTTCATTTTTCCGATTTCGAATCATTTGACATTCTTCTCTATACTTACTTTACTTACTCGCTAGCTCTAGGAAATAATGTGACTTATCAAACTCACTGTAGAATCAACTCGAAGCATGAACCACAGTTTTCTCGAAAAATTCGAAAGTAAGCAGAAAAATAGTTTATCTGTGTTTGCATCATCAGCTCGTTGTGATTGTATGAGCAGTAGGGTTTCTGTAAAAAGTTTAAATATTATGATCAAAGAGTATGTCTAAAATCTGAAAATTAAATTTTAATAAGAAACTATATTTATAGGTAAATAAGGTTTTTTAAAATTAACCAAAGTGTTCTTTAAGTCCCAGGAAATTTTTATTCTACAGTCACGACAATAAAATTTTAATATATATGACTGCGATATTTTTTGCTAGAAGTTGTACCTGATTTTAAACTGTTTAAATTGTGTACTAGCCCTATAATATAATACTTTCGCGTATTTTCGTGTACGTCTTACTTTCGAGTATAGTTCTTATGTATACTATTATTCTTTAATAGTGAAATTGGTATTATTTTAATTTTAAAATATTTTTAAAACGTACATCAGCTATTATACAAATTCTCCCACTGTTAAATTTTATCATATCTTTTTTAAATGAAATACAAATTTTGCTATGCAATATGAAAGTTAAAAATTCAATGATTTATTTAATGAATTCGCAAAGATCATTAACATTTTGTACGATGTCTTATTAAACTTGTATGTAATATTACGAGGTTCACCGTGCTAATGGGCCCGACAGGTGACCGAGGGTTTCGGGTAAAAGGAAAAGGGGACTTACAATTAGGATCGGGTAACAGTGGCAAACGACCCAGGGTGTTTCACCCGATCGCTACCGGATCGTGGATCACAAGGGTTGTTAGGCCTCGTTACCACTTGAGGTAGGGGTAAGGATGGGCACTGGGACAACCCCAATCGCAGGTATAAGGAATGCGGAAAGACTGGCAAACGATTCAAGATATTTCGCTCGATCGCCTCCGGACGTGAATCGCAAGGGTTGTTAAGCCTTGTTACCACTTGAGGTGAAAGGAGTATGTCGGGTTTAGCGTGGTGCACTTCGTTGATACGTTTCGAGCGGCTAAGACGTATCGGTTCGCGAGATGCCTCGGTTACCTTAACTAGGGGATCAGGATTAATGAATTAATGAAATAATTTATACGGCAAAACACTTGGTCGTATATTCTTGAAACAATCCCGTTTACAAGTTTGGAAAAAATACAAGTGACGCGAATAAATTGTATAGAGTTTAGAATTGAAGTTACTTATTGGTCTTCGTTTGACGGCAAGTGTCTTCCTACTTCCTTAACGAGACGGAAGTCACGAGGAAATAGTCTAACCAGTAAGTCGCAATTGAACTTACTTCTGATGATTCTTTCACGTCGTGGAGAAGCAGAGCCTTCGGCAGCGTAGAACACCAGGGTCCGGACTAATCCATCGGGCTGCTTTTTGAGCGCCCTTTTATACCAAAATGGGCCCATCTCCCAATAGAGGGGATGACCAAATAAGGGCATTTTCTCGAGTTTTCCGACCTGCTTAGGGCCGTGCTCCTCCCACGCAATTTAAATAAAAATTTTTGAATAAATTATATTAAACTTTATAATTAGACTTTTAAAGTGTAAAATTAAAACAATCTAAATTCAATCATTATAAGGAATGCTTTTAGAAATACGAGAAGAAGTATCAGTTACTGTGCTGCACTCATTTGAATCTACAGTTATCCATTCCCCAGCTACTTCTAGAAGCTTTTATCTTATTTTATTTTGAGACTCGTTGCAGTAACTTTTGATTTTTTTGAATTGAACAAAATACAATTGATCAAAAAGAATAAAGTTTTTTTTATACTTTTTCTAAAAATACTACTGCACACGATCTTTTATGTGTTTCTTGTATTGTATTATGCATGTAGGTTCAGTCATGTAATTCGTTAAAATTTTATTCGCCCTTATGTTGCGTTATGATTGAAATTTTTATATTACTCAACTACTAATTATATACCTAACTACTGAGAAACATATATTCTATTGTTAGAAAGGAATCAAAGACCGATAGGGCTAACCACGATGACCAAAGTTTCTACTATATTCTACATCGCCCTAGGTTTCATAAAATGAAATAGATAATGCAAACGCAAGCACGAGTTAACTCGTGACCAGTCAACGATGTGTTAATAATAATTCGGCGTCAGTCGTTCGAAATAGATTTCTGATTATTCTCTTGAAGCCTGAATGAAACAAGTGGAGGTAACTTTATTGACTGATTTACACACACATGCGTAATTAATTTATTAAATCAATCTTCAATAAAAACTGATCTTTTTATGAAAAGGTAAAAAAATAGGCAAATTTGTGATGCACATATGAAACTGTTTTTAAAGTTACTCATATTTAAAAATGACCAATCTGGGAAACGATGCGCAGAACGATCGTAAAAGTGCACTGTGCCTAAACATAACCTTTCGTGATGACTTGCACATTTTACTAGCCGAACAATTATTCAGCTCACTTATCAATGAGTAAGCTCCTTTTGCGACAAGGATATGATACTTTTGCTCTGCTGTGCTGCAGCTTTGTCTTTGTTAATAATTGGCAAATAATCAACTTATGAACTGATCTGGTATCTCAGCTAATTAAATAGTAAGAACATTTTGCGACAATATAAGTACCGTCATAGACCATATAGACATATAGACACATCTTCAGATAATTTTCATGAGGCCAACATAAAATGCCTTTATGTGATGGCACACGTCACAGACTATATACATGTATAAGTATCTACGTGGCGTCATATTATAAAAATCATTGTTATAACTAAACAATTTATTTATAATTTATAATTACCGCGCACACTATCATCCCCTAAGCTGTTATTAATTCGAAATTGTGTGAAATGTTAACATTGCTGGCAATTAATACGGTGTCGATCTATGATGACAAGTCACGTATAAAAGATTATCTGGATACGCATCGAGATTGGGACCTGATATTACTGTTCGTAACACGTGCTTTCAAGACTTATACGCCTGAGGCAACGAATTTTACACCATATGATATAATGTTCGAACACCTGGCTAAGGATCTTTCGACGCCAATGACATAAAGAGACCTTTTGACATTTCCAACATACATACAGAATTTAATACTACCGTTTGATAGACTGGAACAACTAACGCGACAGGACATAGAACAGAGCAACATTCACTTTAGAGCAAGGGTATTACGATTGTTTCAGATAAAAAACGACGATGACCAAATATTGAATAAAATAGAGAACAGGCGTCCCCCGCGGTTGAGTTCTGCTGCTGCATGGATCGATATGACGATCCATAGCTATCAGGCTTTCAGTTGAGGATGGCGTGACCATCCTCAGACTGTTATTGATCTTATAATATCTTACTCCGCATATTTGAAAATTACCTCAACGCAATAAGACTGAATAGATTACACATGACTTCAAGCCATGCGGATGAAATCATAGGAAACGTCGTGGTACGCACACGTATAAGAAAGAATGTGTATCTAATGCAACATATTCAACACTCACGTCTGGTCATCTTCGATTTTGACATCGAGTAGCGAAATCAAGACAAAAAGGAGAAAAAAGCAAAATGCGTAGCATTTATCTTATCCTGATTGGCATGTCAGTTGCCTTCCGGCTTTCCAAGATATGATTTCACAGCGATTCGATCGCGGAGGTATTCGGTTTACTTGTCCAAATGAATATCGCGAATGTTACTTCCTTATTGTAGTACAATATTGTGATGTAATTATTTAAATATTAATTCTTTGTCTTACGATTTAAGTTCCAATGGTGCGGGCCCAAAGGAACTAAGATGAATCGATCTGCTACGTCGCTTATACGACTTAGGTCGGTCGACTTACAACGGAATGTCTAATACGATTTATTGATGTTGGGTCCGAACGGCATACGATGTCTATGGCACGTCATTGTAAGCTAAGGGATTAAATCATTTTTATCCTGATTTATGTTAGAAAGACAAATGAAGTAATGTTCGAACTCAATAAATCCAGTTTACGTTTTAAAAGAATCACGAACTAGACAACTTAAAACTAAATAGGGCCATTGCGAATTGAAAATATAACATCAAAATAACGTAATTTTCGTTTCTGGTACAGGTAAACAGTTTAAAAAACATTTAGACCAATTAAAAATTGCTTACACAAACAGGCCTCCATGACCGGCACGGAAGACCAGTGCTCATGTGCTCAAATATCTGACCTTGTAAAACACGTGCCCAACTGTAGTCTACGTAGCGTATGCTGACATAATTTTACACATAATTTTTCGCTCTGCGTAACGATAGATAATATAGTATTATACCTTCTAAGAAACCTCAAAATTCACAAGTACATACATTACGATTATGGCCTGGATAACCTTTGTATCCGCGAATCCATTCCAGTGGAGGAAAATTATTGTACAACGTAATCCCATCGACTAGCAATCCAACTGCAATGACAACTGGCACTTTACAATTATCACGCATGCAATGGCAACAGATGACCGGAATAGATGTTAGGCAATCTTCATCTCTATGCCAGTCGTTAAATCACTGCTAGGACAAATTAAACAAATCTGCAGAACCACTCTCTGTACAGCTTGCCCTACCGACAGCCTATAAATAGAACTGGAAAGGAAATTAAAAAACGCAGGAAGATACGAAGAAATCTTGCAAGCGACACAGAGAACAACGTCACTTCGCAGAAAACACGGCCACGTATTATATTTATAGAGATCCTTAGCAAGTTGTTACATGACATCGCAATAGAAGACGACTTGGATTATTGTAAGAAGCAAATCGTTAAAATTTACAAGGATCAAAAGCAGCTATCATTCCCACTGGCAAATCAGACTCATATTCCGGCCCCGAAATTTAAGAAAGCACATGAAACATTACACTCACTGCAAGGAACAACAACAGCAGTTAATAACAAAAGGAACGTGATAACGGCACTTTGGGCATAGGAGGGACAGCTAGAATTCCATGTAAGAATCGCAGCGTGGACGGGTCAGCTTACGCGATACGTAGATGAATACACAACGCCGTTGATAAGAATGAATGATGTCTCAATCTCTACTAAGCTAGGAATTTACGCGTAGTCCTTTTACCACACAAGAACAAGATAGAAGCATGCGAAAGCCTGCGGGAAAAATTCATTAGAATTCCCAATCTCCATCAAGGAATTGCAATCGGAAGAAATTCAAAGCATTCCAAACATCAACGCGGTACATAAGCAACGGTAAGCAAGGGTAGGTTGAACGTCATAATCGACAAATCGAAACTACAAGAAACAGTTCTTTAATTGTACTATCTCCATTCCTTACCAACATTCGAGAATATTCTCCCTAATATAAGAGTCCTAATCGTGATCAAACCCAATACCGAATATCTAACCTAAACAAACATTGACATCCCAGAATATTTTCTACCACAGAGAAACTGCATCCGGAATTGCAAAACCTAAAATCAAAGATTCGTATGTAAACCAATCCTATCAATTTTCAATCCCCAATTATTTCCAACCTGAGAAACTGATATGTATAATCTTAAAGCAAGCACAGTACATTGGAAGAACTGTGACATGAAGATCGCACTAGTATTGTTAACGACCTGCAAACAACAAACTCCTGCATTTATTCTGCATCAACTGTAACTACATCGCAATAAGAAGTCAGCAGGCTCCGAACCATTTCAAGGTGGCAAAAAAATCAAGGGATGTTGGACTGGGCAATATAAGGACCACCACCCAAGAAACCGTAACGGAAACACATAAACAATCATTCGAATTGTTCATCAGAATAAATGTTTTCAGCGTTCTCCCAGAAATAATGTCACGCTATTTGCAGATTATTGGCGACCGTCAGAAGAAGTCAAAAACTCCAGATGTAAAATATTCAGACGCGAATATATTGATCCTGAAGGATATTGAAACACGAGCCAGGGATTTCTACACACGAACAAAATCAGAAATATACCGGCATCATGGTAATATATGGTATATACCCTCATTAGGAATAATGAGGATCAGTATGATAATTGCGCAAGGTCCTCGCTAGCGAAGATAAGTGCGAAATTTGAATTTGCCGATTTTAAATTTGCCGATTTACTGGTGAGGATGAGCCGTGATTGGCTGTCACCGATCACGTCACCGAAGGTGTCACGCACTCGTTACGCGTAATTACCGAATTTCGACAGTCTAGTAGGGACCACTGTAAGAGCCTATCGTGTTCGGCTCCGAGTAAACATTCTTGTATTGCACGTAATAAATTTGAAAAACGAAGGAAAGGGAAATTCGTTATTCCATTTTCTTTATCAACAACGTGCCCTCACCTCGGAGATTCTGACAATTTAAATTTTTATCTAAAAATACATAATTAATCGGCGAACAGAAATAACCCCCAGAAATCCCCAAAAAGAACCCCATGGAAATCAGAATGGAACACCGGAGATGTATCTTGTTATCGATTCCGTTAATGATAACGGAATTCTCAGAAGAGAAAAATCGAACGTTGCCGGGAAAGAAACTGCAAGAATTTAAACCTCCACACGAGGATCTAAAATCAGCAAATACCGGACACCGACCGCTGATTGCTTCGTAACCGAATATCCGACAGTTGGTTTAATCACATATGGTGCATATTTAATTATCGATTTCATTAATGTAATATGAAATTATATTTAATTATAGGACGTATTTTTATAAACTTATTATAGATACTAACATTTTTTCTATATATTTCACATACAGGGCGCACCATTGTATATACACTAAGTTAACCGACAAATGAGAAAGGGATGCTGTACATGAAGGAACTGTATTTTGTATTTGAAGTTGGGCATTGCATACATCAGGCTATGCATACATCAAATTTATGCATCTTATTCATTTGTCGCTATGAATCAAGTAAACAACAAATAAAAAGGTTATACAAAACAGCCTCTCGATACAACTTTTCCATCTAACCACGGGAGGTGTTATTTCCTTATACAAGAGCGAAACACATTTTCATTTGTTACTCTTGCGACATACGCCGGTAAAAGATCGAGACAATGATGAAATGAAAAGGAATTAGGACGCTGACTCTATCAAGTCTCATCTCTCTCATCAATAATTGTTCACTATCCAAATAGTGTGACAGCTAGTTATACCTGTTTTATACTTCATATCTATGTAATTGAAAATTCTGTACTATGAACACAATTTTTCTGATAAACCTCAACACGATCTTAACAAAACATTCTTGAAATCCATGAATAAATAAAAATTCTACAAATCTTACTTAATTCGCAATCACTAATTATAATCTATAGACTTAATTTTTATACTGGAGATTTATAATTATGAATTCCAATATCATTACTAATAAGTTCCTATTAAAATAATTCCCAGGTTCTATTCAGATATCTCAGTTGTCCTATCAATTAGTAGTAATTGGTATTAATCTCATTTTATATCTAAATTCTTAAATGAAGAATTCTTGGTTGCAAAAATAGTTTTTAATGTTTTGTATATAAATTTAACCCTTTAGCCTACACACTATTTGCCGGTTGCTAAGGCTGTAATAAACAGGAAGGTTGGTCTTATTTATGTTCTGGACACGAGTCAGACTCGTGATAATTATTTATGGTCCAAAATCCTTGAGAATTTCAACGAGTCTCGCTCGTGGTTGTATTAACCTTTTGCATTCGAAGAATTTTTCCACAAATATCTCGTAACAAAATTATTAATAATTTTTTCCTTCGATTTTTTAAATTAAATTAATGTATACATGATTTTTGAAATTAAAGTATACATGTTTTTTGAAATTAATGTATACATGAATTTGATAATAATTAAGTTTAGTTCAATCAATAATATATGCTTCTAGAATCATAAAATATTTCTCAATGTCAAGTTTTTAACTTTGGTTTTAAATTTGTAACCGTCTCTATTTAAAATTCCGCGTTGATGATGTGGTGGGAATGAGGGAGACGGTCGAATGATCCAGGGACGAGTCTCCGAGGATCGGGAGGACTCGAGGAAAGAGGTGTGCAGGATGAGCAGAATAGGGCGAGGAATTAATAATCAGATAGATCGAAAATTAATGTTCAAAACGTAGCAAAATTTATTTCGACTAGTTTTGCTTTGGTTTCGGCTGAACCTTGACTAGTGTTTGTACGCGTGTATAACCTAAGGTCACGGTGCGAGCGGATAATGGATATGATTACGCAAAAATTTCTGACTAGATATGTGTAGACATGAGATCATATAGTTAATGCTATCAGGTTAATAATTCTGACTATGAGACAAATTATAATCTACTTAGCTTATCGGACGGCTTCGCAGGTTCCTTCCTCACACTCTCGCTTCGCACGCACTTATATTCAATACTGGCGTTACAAATCTGAGAATCGATAGGCGCAATGTGAAATACGTTTTTCACTGTTAATTATTATACAACAAGAGTTTAGACTATTGGATTGGTATTCTAATGATATTGAGATCTATGATTTCTCTGCACAAGGCTTTTTTTACCAGGATCCAACAGGGAGTGAGCTCGCGATTGCTTGTTAACTCGTCGTTACGAACGGTTACTTAACAAAGTGCGTGTGCGCGTGCGCGTGCGTCAGTACAATGTCGGTTATCGATCTATAGATCGATAAAGGACTGGTCCTTTCGACAGTTACAAGTTTAATCAAAATCCCTGCGGAATTTTATACTAATTAACTATTTCTTGCTCATATAATTAACCTGTATAATTGTTCAATTATTCATAATTATATATAATATATATACACTGTAATATTGTACAAGTAACTCAGAATTCTAATTAAATATTTGTATTCTATCGTTTTTTTTGTACTATCCTTTACTAACAGTAGTTATACTATCATAATTAACTGAATAATAAACTAGTACATACTTTATCTCCAAATATCTGTGTATGTGTGGATATATATATATATCTTATATAAGATCTCTCTATAAGATCTCTCTGAAATCAAAATAAATGTAAGTATGTATTATGCCAAGTCTATTTTAATTCTTATTTATACCCTTGGATTATTCCTGACAACGTCTCGGATTGGCGGATTAAACAGGAGGGTGACCAGAGATCAATTCTGATAATGGGGTTCCTTAGACATTCTTCCTGCTTCTTAACTACTTAAATCCTTATTCCTAAATATTCAGGACTGTCTACGTAGCAATATTAGCAACTAAGCCAGTTTTCGCGGCGAAATCGTTCGTTAAAGCCTTAGACATGAATTTGCAACTATAAGGGGCCTACAATGTTCTGGTAACACGTTGAAGTTTTGACTACCTGGCCGCTCGGTAGTTATTCTGTTTCGTGGTTTCGCTTCTTCTATTCTCATCTTTTACCCGTTCTTATTCATCTACATTTAGACATAGTCAGCCAACAATTCCCTCTGAACCTATTTTTGTCGTACAGTTAGAGTCACGAGGATTCAGAAAGTTCATTCGGTTCTTTCACACTTGTTTATCCTCCCGTCTTTAAAAACGTTCGAATCGACTCTTTCGAACGAAGAAGGTTCTCAGAAATTCAAGGGTTTCTTTCTATTTTAAAATATTGATCCTCCTCGTTTGCACCAGAGCACGAATTCATCTATTCTGTAAGATATGTGTTTACTTATCGAATCTGTGTTATTAAGATAGACATTTTACCAAGATTGACAGACATAGAAAAATATTGACAGAGATAAACAAACTTTGAATGGTTTCAAAACGAAAATGAAACTACGGCATGGCAAAAATTTAGAAAAGATTTGGGACACTTCGTTTCACGGTTATGCCTCATCTACACTATTCGTAAACAATCGGATCCGTAAGTGGTAGTTAACAATTCTTTAATGCGAGACTAAATTCTAAATTGCAAGATGCGTATATTTACTCCTGAAAGAGTTGATTACGCAGTTAATATTTAGTTTAATATTTAATTAACAAAAAGTCATCTCGCCTAATTTAGGCGGGCGATCCTTTTACATATCGATTCATTCTCTCACAACTTCATATCAATGTTTCTTGCGAGAGTTGGTCAAGAATAATTCTCTGTGATCGTGAACGTTATGTGTGAGAGTTTAATACATACGAACAATAAAAACCAATGTGTTTTGCAATAAGCTATCTTTATTCCCAATGAATGTTATATTTAGTGGATGCTGAAAGCGAAAAAAATCATGCATCGAATTGTTACGAGGTTCCCGCTGCGTGTCAGGGTTTAAGATGGGTTTGTTGACGGAGGGTAGAAAAAGGTGTGAACTGTCCGGTCTATTGCAACCGACAGCCGATGGAGGTGAGCACTCAGCAAGCTCTTGTTATGCTGAACTGCCACCGTATTAAGGTAAGGAGTTTGGGTTGAATTTGACACGCGACCCCGTTGATACGTCTCGAGCGGCTGAGACGTATCGGTACGTAGGATACTTCTTATGTTTAGCTGGGAAAGTGGGTTATTCAAAATAACTACTCGCGAAAAGAATTATTCGTTTGACAAGATGGGTATATATTCTTTAGAAGTCTTTAATTACAAACTTTGGTTATAACTTTGGTTATGGTCAACTCTTACTGGGAAGAGAATTCCTACCTCGAATGACGCGCAGAGGCCGCGGGGAAAAGTTAATAGATTCTCTCAAACTTACACTCGTTTGGTCGCGAGAGACAGAGCTTCAGCGAGTCTAGAATCTTCAATCCAACTAATCCAACTAATCCGAAGGGTTAAGGGCTCGGGCCCTTTTATACCCAAAATGAGCGCGTCCCTATGGTGGGGTCTTGCCTTATTTGGGCATGATCTAGAACGTTCTAAGCTCGCTCAAGCCTTTCCCCCTTGCATGCGGGAAATGCGTACGTGACCAGAGTCGAGTGTTCGGAAAGCAATGAGGAGGCGTATGTAACAGAATAATAAATATTATGGTTCATGCGTATTTCTTAAGAAATAGTGAACACGTATAAAAGCTTCTTCGTTGTACGTTTGTGATCAGCTACCTGTCGCATATCGATATAATGTGGATTACTTGATTCAGACGCAAAGACGCCAAATCTTTTACTGAATATTGTTAATACTCCCGAGAGTATCCCGAGAGGTGAGGGGTTATTCGCGAGGGTGGACTCCACAAAAAATCGACGCACAAAAGGTGAGAAAAAATGCTTGTATATTTCTAAGTCCCAAAAACAATCAAAAGTTCCGAACCGTTCCGCAATCCCAGCGTGAGTGCCGCTCGCTCGCCTCAAAATCAAGCTCGCTCTCGCCAAAGTCAAATTGGCCCCGCCTCCTGCCACCAACGCATCCTATTAGAAACCGTTTTTCCCTATCTAAAAACGCCCTTTTCCTTCTCGGTCGTCCTGCTAGTTTTTCCCAGGACGATAGGACAAAGAGACATTTTTCCGTCGACTGGTTGGGCCACATCACTCATCGCCACCCTAATTGACGCGCGCGCCATTCACGCCAGGTCGGCTGCACGGGCCCGCTCCGCACATGTGGCCCGGCGCCACCCGTAGTCAGTCGAACCCACTCATACTCCGGCCACGAGTTGGTATTGTTTTCCATCGAGGAAAACTATCAAATCAGCCCTGCACGCCTTTAAATCTGTCGAATCTCGTCTCGACACTTCAAGTCCCTTTCATTCAGACATCCCACGCACTCTTCCGCTGTTTTGTGGCAATGTTACATACGCATCCCCTAAGCATTCCGGAACTTTCGAAGCCGGCGACATAAACATCCCGTACGCAGATGTACCGCACCTGGTGATGAGTCAAGAGTACGAGTTATTTCCTTATGTGGTCATTCCCCACTCCGAGGAATGAGCTCACTTTTTTATACATCCACAGACCTGTGGATTAGTAGCAATTTCGATCTCTGACTCGCCGAAGGCCCGGTCTCTCCGCGTTAGAATAAAGAGTGAGTCTAATTAGTTCAATACTTTAACATTTCCCCGCGGCTCCTCTGCGTTAAAGGAAACAGGACTACTCTTCGTAAGGGGAGAGTTGACCAGTGTAACTGAATTAGCCGAATAATAAATTATCTTGTGTAACAATTGCTCTTGCTAACTTAAATGCATTTCAAGATCCTAATCTCTCTCACTAGCTTAAATAACGGAAGTATCTCAGAAACCGATACGTCTTTGCCGTTCGAGACGTGTCAACGAAGGGCATCACGCTACCCGACAAATCAACACCCCAAGTCATTTACGACCTTTTCCTGATGTGGATGTGGATGTGGCAAAAGCGGTGGATCGTTCACCCTGGATCATCTACATCTAGCAACTAACCAGTGAATTCCTGATAACCCAAATGAACTCGGGCACCCGTCGGGCCCCGAGCGCGGTAGCCCTCATAACAACAACAATTTATCGTATCTAACAACGCGCTCGCTGTTCTCGCATTCGCGCAGGCAAGCCTGTGACGCTGGAAAAACTCAGCGTACTATCTGACGCTGAGAAAACCATCCGCCAAGAACAGTGGTTCCATATTTTCGGATAATTACGACTTACGAATTGTGCCCTGAAAAAATACCCTCGAGGCGCTGTCATTGACATCATGCATCTATCCTTTAATATCTTTAACACGACCTATATTTTAATACGATTCGCGACCTACTTTAATGTTCCCGTGCAAATCTGACCGAGCCGCAAGCGGGACAGGTCGGGCCACGCACATACAGTGGTCATCCATATCCCGGATTGCGCGTTCAGTAGCTTCCAAAAAAACGCCCGAGCCTGAGAACAACAATTAGTCCTCATCTCCACGTGGGGCTTCTCGCTTTCAACGATCGTAATCGATCGAGGAAAGGTAAAAACAGATCCAGTGCGATCACTCTGCGCGATCGTACCGTGACCGGCAGCTTACTCAACGACATTCGTTGAGGTCGAACGGCCACCCGCCGACGTCTGCTGTCTTCGACCAGTGCCTTACAAATGCGTTAGGAACAACTGCCTATAACAGATCAATATTTATCCTATATTTTCATTAAACGACCTGACACATTCACCTAACAGCTGCAGTAAAACATATGTACGTGTCGAAGATAAACTGTAAAAATGTTTCAAATAATAGTAGATGCTTATGACCTTATTGCGTAAGAAGAGCATACAGTTTATTCAACACTAATCATGATGTCGATAATATAAATATGTTACACTTCCACATAAGATGCAGAATACAATGCCCGCTGCACAACGAGTGGTAGTAGAAGTCATCTGGGAGAGATTAAATATATAAAATTACAAAAAGCAGGAATATTTTATTTATTTAGAGTTTCGAGTAAACAGAGAGAGAAAAAGAGAGAAATAGAGAAATAAAAATTCAAATATCTTGTACACTTGTGTATTAACTAATTTACCATTAAGGATTATTCGCTTCCACCACACTTTCATCATTCTGGTATCGAATATATGATTCATCGATCTCTTAAATTAACTTGTAACATACAAAAACCAAAGGCGTAAACTGCGATATCTTTCGTCCCTACAGGTCTAGTTTTAATGAGCAACGTCAACAATGTCAGAAACGGAAGGTAAAAGCCAGTGAGAAAAGCTTGAACACGGTTTCCGACACGTACATACGTTTCACTGCAGCTGTTAGGTTAACGCGTCAGGCCGTTTAATCACAATGTAAGATAAACATTGATCTGTTTTGGACAGTAAAAGATTTGACGCTTTTGCGTCTGAATCAAGTAGTCCACGTTATATCGATATACGACAGGTAGCTGATCACAAACGTACAACAACGAAGCTCCTATACGTGTTCACTATTTCTCAAGAAATACGCATGAACCATGATATTTGCTATTCCATGCATGATTTTTTCGCTTTCGGCATCCACTAAATATAATATTCATTGGGAATAAAGATAGCTCATTGTAGAACACAT
Organism: Ceratina australensis; assembly: GCA_004307685.1. Taxonomy (NCBI): domain Eukaryota; kingdom Metazoa; phylum Arthropoda; class Insecta; order Hymenoptera; family Apidae; genus Ceratina; species Ceratina australensis. The sequence continues at coordinate 11,641 of SHCU01000684.1, read as the reverse complement.
TAATTTTTATTGTTCATATGTCCTAACACGTTCGCGACGGACCCTGAATTCACAAGCCGTACCGTGGGGCCCTTGCTGTTTTTCGTACTCGATCCCATCGGGCGGGCTGAGCCCCCGGTGGTACATGAACCTTGCCGCATTATAGTAACTGAGTGTCAACAAGGCAAATAAAGGATAGTAATCTTCACTTTATAAAGCGATATCCAGGCATTGCAAGAAATGTTCGCAAGCGCTGCAGGAAATGTTACAGAAAATTGTCAGAACGCGTGTGCCCCATCATAGACGCAAAAAAAGCGAAGCGCGTTACGACATTTTGCCCTCTTTGCGATAATCAGCCGGCTTTGTGTATAGAATGTTTCGAAGAAATTCACAAAATGAAATAGTTCTATGTATGTAAATATGTAAATAAATTTGTTAGTTACAATAATCACCTTTTTATTAAATTAACACCGGCGTGTACCACCGGTGGCTCATCCCGCCCGGTGGGACAATTCTGCATGTACCACCGGTGGCTCACCCCGTCCTATGGGAGAGACAAAAATGAACCACCGGTGGTACACCCTGTCGCGAACGTGTTAAACTCTCACACATAACGTTCACGATAATGTACAACCACGGAGAATTATTCTTGGGCAGCTCTGGCCTATGACTATGTCTCATCGTAGGGGGACGATATTAAAGCAAAGACATAAACATAAGCCGGAGTTGGCCAAGAACAATCGTCCAATGATGTACATATTTCTTACACTACAGTACATATTAGGACAAGTTACAATTCTAATTTACTTAGCTCTACTAGTTTCGAATTTATTTGGATATTCGAATTTTCACCTGGAAACACTTAGCTCCTGTACTAAAACAATGCGACAATGATTAGCTGCCCGTCTTATACAAGATAAATTGCCTGATTCAGGCGCAAGAATGCTCCATTTTTAATTACCAAATATAACCAATTTTTAATTGACCAAATGCAATTTTGCCATTCCTCATTTTTTTCTTATTCTGTGTCACAGAATGTGTTTAAATAAATTATTGTGTTTCGTAAATAATTTTCAAGTTCACAAATTTCTTAGCTTAGTTTGATAACAATAAAATTGCTTCCATTAAAATTATATAAAATTGCGAATAAATGTGAAAAAGAAATCAACTTGTTAGTTTGATTTCATTACTTTCTAGATCTTATTTCCACAAGTATATACGTACATACATGATACACATAAAATTAGCTAATCAGACTGTTGGCAACCTCAAACTTGCCTCTATTCTTACCTTTTTGTAAGAAGGTCAGTTTTTATGGGGATATAAATCTTCTTATATTTAAACAGATTCCCAATATTAATCGGAAGAGATTTAGACTGACGTATACCCGTCAAACGCAGTTAACTTGTTAAATAAGAATATAACTGCTATCTAATAAGAATAATCGAAATGAACGAGAAGACATTAAACGAGCCTAAAGAAGCTTCACTTTAAAAATTGTTGCGGTATTATTTCGTTGTGGATACGACGCGAATATATTCATATCATATAAAAAAGAAAAACGATATCATTCTTATCCAAAGCAAAACTGCGTTTAATACAGTTGTTTTCGCTTTATTTACTCAATTATTTAATCCGGTGGTCCGATCAATTCTATCGTTTTCTGCTTTTATTTTTCCGGAAAATTGATTTCCGATTGTGTATGGTTACATGGTACTGTTTAGATTTTTGTTTCTCTACCCTCTGTTTATTTTACCGGTGAATAAA
>SHCU01000683.1:43439-57056 GCA_004307685.1 Ceratina australensis | reverse complement strand
CCGGCTGGAAAAACCGGCCCGATTGGTGCTCATTACGCAATAAAGTTGCGACGCCGCTCTCGCAAAATGATCTATTTCACCATGACTCGTCTTTCCCCGGCTCGGCTTCTTCTCCGTACACCCCGAACTCGAGGGCCTTCGTAGATCATGTCGCGCGAAAATAAATGATTTCTCCGTTTTTAACGAGATCGTAAATTATACCGATGCTCTGAAAAGCTTGGCCGGGAAATCGTGGCAAAAAGAAAATGCCACTGAGGGGAAGAACCGTTACCGAATTTATTCTAGTGGAATATAATGAAAGCATCGAGCAGAGAAATTTCAGCGAATGTATGATACATCGTTTCGAAAAATAAATTTATCGCAGATGAATCGTTTTCCTTTTTTTTTCAAATTATTATTTCTGCTGTTTCTAGTAAAGTTATCACACTACCGTTAATAGCATCAGGTTGTAATCACTATAGTAGTGCTGAGTCTCTTCATCGTCTACACATTGTTAGTAGCCCCACTTGTAAATGTGATCGACCGTCGGAAAATGTAAATCATCCCTTGTGGGAATGTTCGCTTTATGTAGATCACCGTAAAAAATTCTTGAGTCATTTGAGTGAACTTAATATAAGATTTTATGCAAACGTATATATAGTTAAATTTCTATCTTATAGTTTCAGCATATGTTAAGTCAACTGTACAGCTGCATGGGCTCCCGTCAAGGTATCTAATGCTTATTCAATAAAAAAAAAAGAATTCTCGAATATATCACGTCTTATTGTCGTTCAACTCTGTTACACTACTGAGTTCACGGTGAACTGCTCCCGGTATCGTGGAACAAGTGTATGGAATTTATCAGCGACACACAATCCGCGCAACATGTACGGTTGAAAGAGTTTATCATCGTTCCGATATATAAAACGCTTTCCAATGCAGAGGCGCGTTTCACGCGTTACGAAATCAGCGCCGCGTCACGTTGCGTCGCCGCCTCATTCCTATGTTCGTCGCTTTCAAATTTTCGCGAATTCGAGAAAAGCAGTCAAGTGCAGGCGAGAGACGTGTCAGCCACGGTCCCTTCACCGTTCCTTTAAAAACTGCCTGCCGCCGCTGCATCGAGCGTTTCTTCGGTCCGAAGAGACGCGTCGTGGTTATTTAAAGTGGTTGCTAACTAAAAATTCCAGCCAGCGTAAAACTTGTTCGAACAAAATTAATATTCACCGCAGCGATATTCGTGATTCCGTTCTGGAGTCATATAAATTATTCCTATCCACGCTTCTTTTTTCCTAACTGTGCTTTTATGCGGTACAATACGGAATTACTGATAAAAATTGTATGAAAGAGGAACAACGTGGTATAACTGATGCTAACTTGATTAATAATTTAAAAAAGGTATCGTACATTAAATACTTTTAATGAACTTCGTATAACGTTATTACATAGTGCTTTGGAATATTAATATCAGAAAGTTACAGTCTAACTAAATTTTAATCTTTTTTAAACTCCATCCATAATTATATTATGCATGTTTGAAGTTCTGCAGGCGTTTAATAAACCCAGCCAAGTTTCAGTCAAGAGAGCATATGGTTTTAATTAGTCCGTGATAAATTTTTTAACCAACACCGATACCCCGAAGCTCAATGAGAGTAGCATTAAAAAATGAATACGCATGCGTAATTCATCGGAAAATCTAGACACGAAATCCCGCAGTACTTCTGTTCTCAGAATCAGAGGGTTATTTCCTGGAAATCCGTCAGTGGTGCCGTCTGGCTTGAGTGGGGCAGGTCAGTAACTAGGTCGATGTGCGAGAAGGACAGCGAGAACGGTGTCGAAAAAACTGATATTAATTTATAGATTGCGTGCTCAACTGAGATATACATATATATAACATTTTTCAGATTCTTTATGATAAGTGACCTGGTCGCGAATAATTTTGATGCGATAAAAAAATGGAATACGAGTCGAAATAAAATTTTGTTTGAAGATGAAGAGATCTGCATTTAGTACCACGGTAGCTTCCAACCAAATTTCTCCGTTGTGTTCGACTTTTGGTCAGTCGCGAATAATAATTTTGATGCGATAAAAAATGGAATACGAGTTGTAATAAAATATTGTTTGAAGTTGAAGAGATCTGCATTTAGTACCACGTTAGCTTCTAAGCAATTTCCTTCGTTTGTATTTGACTTCTGGTCAAGCACGGTCCGACCAATTTACATTTTGATTTAATTTATTCCATCGCGACCTCATACCTACACCTAGGTGTACCTGTGCACGTGTACGTGTGCCACAAGGGCGACGCTTTTTGCGGTGAAATTAAAAATGTTCGTATATCGTCGAAATTGAAAGCTTTGAGGTGATACACGGCGCGAGGTCTACGTGTACCCGGTGTTTGTGCCCAACCGAGGCAAACAATAAACCAATAAAATTCAATCTAGCTAAAGAATATTCGACCTAGTTTCCTTGCGCAAATAGCATTTTTTTAAATCACTAATCCACACCTCGTGCATGCCGACAAATTTTGTCATCGAGAAAAACCGGTGAAAAATAGTCTGATATTCTGTTTTTATAACATTCCTTGATGAGATGTCTTGATGTTCTCTACGGCGTCGTTTCTCCTCCGGTACATGGAGGATGTACAATATCGTACAACGTCAAATGAATGCCATACGGAGTCGCGTAAACGTACGCAAATGTGTGAATTTAATTTTCGCGGAGAGTTACGAATGCCCGGCGCGCTAAATTAACCGTTATGATATCACGCCGCACGCGTCTAACGCAACTGCGCGAATTTCGTTGTTATAATTCTCGCTTAAGTGTAACACGACGCGTATTATATTCCGTAATTTAATTAATTCCTGCGGTGGGAACGACTAACATTATTACGGAAAAATAGTTAGGATATTTGTTGCCCGCGTGAATCTAATAACCTGGATTATCATTATTCATGCCGGCGAATAAACGTATTTGCATATCGCTAAGCACCATCACGCTGATTAATCGAACCGCGCCTACTACATTTTTAAACAGCCAAACAAATTTTCTATTTCCAATTTATACTCGAATAATAAAAAATCAATATCCAACTAATTAAATATATTAACCCTTTGCACTCCGAAGGATTCCGTACGTTGGCTATTTCAACAGGAAATTGTAGGGAAACATGAATGTACCAAGAAATTGCGCTGAAATAATTTAATTCCCCGTCAATAATAATAATCATTATATATCATATTTTTTATATTATATTATTATAATAATAAACTTTAATGTTCCACGAGAGGGGACAGCGGAGTGCAAAGGGTTAAAAAATGAGGATACAGTTACATGTTATACCTGAAGGGACTATTTTTATCATTCGCTCTCCACTTGCTGTCGAAACGTGCCGTACAACCGCGTCGAGACGGCGCGGTGATTTAAGGGCGTCAAGCTCACGGAACGGGAGATAGAAGAAAACGATGAAAGAGGGGAAACAGTTTCTGCCCTGGTTGCAGAAGAGAAAGCAATTCGAAACGAGATCTTAAAAGCGTTTCGAAAACCGGGGAGAGATCTCCTCCGCCGTCGGGCAGGAGAGTTCCTCTGGACCGGGTCCAAGTTCCGGCGAAAAATTAATAATGAAATACTATTGGATATGGTCAGGAAACTTCTTCAACGGGTTTAATAAGTAATGTCCATTTTCAACTACGTAATTTACCCCCCGCTGGCCCTGTTCGGCTCTTTAGAGAGAATCCCTCTTCCGTTGCGTGCTCTTCCGTTCCGTGCATTCCCGCGGCAGGAAGGGAACTTTTTATGAAAATCGCGAGAGTTAGGAAACAGGTTTGAAAATTAATGAAACGAAGGTATCGCGTCTGATCCACGCAGACTGCCGTTGCTGCTGGGTGAATACCTCGAATCGTGAATTGAAACTCCGCGGCGAAATGTGAGCAGCGAACTGTGTATTTTCTCCGACTAATCTGATCGCTTCGACACTATCAGCTACTATTGTTCGTTCGCGAACATTGCCTCGGTATACTGACGCATATAACTCGGAATTTCACAGACTATCGGCGTTTAATGGAAACTCGTACCTCCTCTCGTACAATAAGTCTACTATATCGTTTCTCTCGCTCTATTTTATTGTTCGTCGCGAAGCTGAATCTCAAATGAAACATTATACATATATGGAGATGTATATTAAAATATTTTCGACGCGGCGAATACTTTGTAAAATGTGAAACGATATGATTTTCAGTTGAAAATTTTGTCCCTGGGAATTTCGTTATGGCGAGTACACACCGCCCGTTTGGTAGCTCACTGCTCGTAGGGAAACGATTTAATAACTTCATCCGCGTTCTCTCTTCCATCTGGCTCAACCGGGGGTTAGGTATGAGGTATTGTTTTTATCGACGTTCGGGAAAATATGTCAAACCGATATCCCGAACGACAGACAGAACCCGGTGCTTTTAACTCCCGATTAATTTTTTAATTTATGTCAAGACACCGGGGGGCCGCGATCGATCTGACCTAGGTCGAACGTTTTTATTTAGCTCGCCCGCGCATTCTGCATTTATGTCTACCGGCCCGTAAACTCCGCCGACGATCAATGAAATTAATGACAAATAATTAAATAGAGAGATATCCGAAGTTCATTTAGCTTACACCGCGTCCCAGTGATCTGACAAATTGCGTAACACAAAATGAGTCAACAAAACTAACAGTTTCTTATCTTACTAGTTAAATTCATTCATGCGTAAAATGGACTGAAATCTACTATTTTTAAAATGAGTAAGAAGTTCCGTTGTTCATTAACTCATTTTTTAAAGGATAGAGACAAATCAATATCCAACAAACCGAAAGACAAATAAATAGGTACTCACCTTGCAGAAACTGGTCATGGCGGATATCTGAAACAGAAAGCAGAAGAAAACAGTTAGTCACTAAAATTCGTCCTGTCAAACCTACAATTTGCATAAAACATATATAAAACCGGATGCAAATTCTTTATGATTAATTACTCAAAATAATTCGATATCACTGTTATTTCACTCAGACGTAATTCAAATTAAAATCGAACCAAAAATCAATTATAAATTCGATCGTGAAATTTGATGCCGCAGCGGTGACATTGCGCTGAGAATTTGCCAGTATGTCACGATTCCGTGGCTGGATCGATTGAAATTCAAAAGTCGTGCACGTACGGCCGCGTCGAACGGAAAGCTTCTTGAGTAGTTGATCCCAAGGAGCTACTCGGTGCGGGAGAACTCCGAAAAAGTTTCGCCGTGATTATCATAAGAAGTTTTCGCGATGCCGCCGCGTCGACTCTCGCTTTAGCAAAAATGGACGGAGCCAAGCGTTTTACGTATTCCTCGGCGTCACGAGTGCCAAAGTTCCGTGTATACGTATAACCGCGGAATTAGATACGGCGAGGAGCTGCTTGCGCGCTGCTGTACGTCTCGTTAATGGCACCGCGTCCTTAAATTCTCCGTTCCTTTCTTGGAATTTTCGCGGCACAGATAACGTCAGGAAGATATAATACAAAAATAATTAAAATCGTTATTTAATCCTTTAACCCTTTGACTACGACGAATCTATTTATATGGACGGCGCGATTCTGATACCATTCTTAACAAATAATAATGGCAAAAAATTAAAAATATCAATTTTTTTTTTATTTACATTAAATAACGCTTTTAGAATATATTGATGGATTTGTGAAGGCGTATATATACGCCTTTAGCAATCAAGGGGTTAAGCGCGGAATTTAATTTTAGAAATCTTATTTTCTACTAATTTAAATATATAAAAAATTAAATACTTTGAATGCTATAAATTAATTGAACAAACTCTAACAGCTACAGAATTCATGTGAGCGATGTTATAATAAAATCAATTGTTTTATACGTCTCTTTATATTTAAACGGATTATCAATATTAATCGAAAGAAATTTAGAATGACGTGTATGCAACGTCGAGCGCACTTAACTGGTTAAATAAAACGTAAATAGAAATAATATTAGTTCATTAACAGGAGAAAGAAATGATTTAAGGTTAATCCTTAATGTCTCGGGGGTATGAATTAATAGAAATAGGAAGGAAATAAAAATTTGCGGGCGAACAAAAATACAAGCGCGATCCCATCCGTAATTACGATTGCCGGTGGGTAAGAAGAATTTCCCGATTCCCCTCGGATTTCCACGGTTTTAATGAAAGTCCTCACCCGGCGCGGTGTAATGAACTTGACCGAACTTTATCACTCGAGTTCATCAGCGAATTTAATCGGGGACCAGCCGAGCGGATAACCGATCAGAGGCGAACAATGGATTTGCCAAGTTACTTCATCCTGGTATTAGCATGATGTTAGGATAAGTTAAACTCTATAGGTAAGTACTGTGTCTGTGAGTGGTAATTCGCGAAAGTTGCGCGACGATCAAATTTTCATTCGGAAAGTTTTTGCGTGATAACCGGAGGTAATTTGTTCGTTCAAAATTCGGCGAGACACTTTCTGGGAACTTTGTCATTTGTTTGCAACTGACCAAGAATTATACCCCATTACTGTAATTAAGATAAAGCGAGCGAAATAGAAACATTCATTTGGACTTTTTTACACTGTGCCCGGGTAGAATTATGTTTGTTAAATGAGATGAACGCCAGTTAAGATAAATAGCCACAGTTTCTGTCTCGCCTATCTTTACGTTACTTTAATTCAATCGTGGGAACGAGATAACGTATAAGGGAGATCATCCCGGGAGCACACCTTGACCCAGTAGCTACTCGTTAAATTGAAATTCAGCGAAAATCTTGTCTCGACTTAATGCTCCTTATTTGTCACGATTGCGAGAGAATGAGCTGAAGCTGAAACGGGGACAATTCGTTTTACGAAGAAATGTCACCGTCGGTAGATTGGGTCAACGAGTACCAATTTATTAAGATCAATACGTCGCGAACCCTACCGTTCTTACATCTCGGTTCTGCCGGTTTCTGTTCCGCCGTAAATATTCCCAAGGTAGCAACTACTTTCATTATTCTCGATAACTAAAAAATGCTGAATTTTTCATGTTTCATTCGAGTCGCCTTTCGGGGAAATAACTGAAATTGTGCGAGATCCTTCGAGCGAAAAAATCCCTTGGAAATCCCAAAGTCGCGAGAGGTAAAGTCGTGTGGCACGGGAAGACAGATCGTGCGAACCCTCGCGTGTTATTGGTCCGGCGTATGTTCCCTCAGCATGATCCACCTCTATTCCACTCTTTCTCGCTCTCTATCGGTCTGCCTCCGCCAGTTCCTTTGTACGCGAGAAGGGAAAGCGCGACGACCGGAAGCGAAGGCTCGGAGGGTACAGTGAACCAGTCCTGTGGCGCACGCCCAACCCCCAGGAAAAGAATATTTTCGGTAGCGCGTACGTACATACACACACAAGGGTCTCCGTAGCCCGAGCTCGGCCAACTATGAATCAACGAGCACGCGCGGGCCGGCTTTAACTTATGCACCGATATGGCGACACGACACACTGCGAGTCGGCTCGAGGGTACCTCGGATTCCCTATCAAACTGTGTCATCTTCGCCTGGTTCCCAGTCAACTAGCATGGAAAATCTACGTACCCAAAAATACTAAATATCGTTCAGCTTCGAATTTGTTAAAAATAAATCTTGAAGTTGTACGAGGTTTCTAATTTAAGAAAAAATTGAGAAATGAAAACAGTACGGTCTACGTATGTAACTTGATTGCTGTTAATTAAGGGATCTCGCAAACATGGTTTCCAGTCAACTAGCATGGAAAATCTACATACCCAAAAATACTAAATATCGTTCGGCTTCGAATTTGTTAAAAATAAATCTTGAAGTTGTACGAGGTTTCTAATTTAAGAAAAAATTGAGAAATGAAAACAGTACGGTCTACGTATGTAACTTGATTGCTGTCAATTAAGAGATCTCGCAAACATGGTTTCCAGTCAACTAGCATGGAAAATCTACGTACCCAAAAATACTAAATATCGTTCAGCTTCGAATTTGTTAAAAATAAATCTTGAAGTTGTACGAGGTTTCTAATTTAAGAAAAAATTGAGAAATGAAAACAGTACGGTCTACGTATGTAACTTGATTGCTGTCAATTAAGAGATCTCGCAAACATGGTTTCCAGTCAACTAGCATGGAAAATCTACGTACCCAAAAATACTAAATATCGTTCAGCTGCGAATTTGTTAAAAATAAATCTTGAAGTTGTACGAGGTTTCTAATTTAAGAAAAAATTGAGAAATGAAAACAGTACGGTCTTGATTGCTATCAATTAAGGGATCTCGCAAACATTTGTTCTCCCCGCGTCTCTATTCATATGCACACACTATTCATCACCCCGTAAGCACGGCATACTAATCGCAGCCGAGTCCCAGGCAAAACATTTCCATTCGCTTTAATAACAGATCTTGCTGCTAACAATTCATCAGTGCGCGGAACGAGCAAAAAATTACAAACGAGTCGAATCGAGTGCCTGCGGCGATAGAGTAAAAAAGAACGAAAAAAGGAAAATGAAACAAATACAAAACGGCGCGAACTAACGAGATGGCATTCGTAGAAGTCGTTATAATTCCTGATGTAAAAGCATAAATGCATAGAAAATTTGATGGACCTTTTCCCGACCACCCGATTGCGATAAGATGAAAATTCATTTTGACGAAAGGTCTCGAAACAAAGCCGGGACTGACTCGCGAACGTTATATCTTTTGATCTTGCTAACTCACCGATGTGTACAGCAATCTGCATAGCTAACAGCTAAGCACTTAATCATATAATGAAAACCTTCCACGCGGGCCTCGCTCTCCCGCCATCGTGTATTCCATCAAACAGACAAACGTAATGCGGAACGACAACAAAGCATGTAACACAGCAAAACGACAATCTCGTTCGCAGTCGCATCTCAGGGGAACAGGACGTACGCGACTTTACACGCCTCGCCTGCGAGTGACACACGTATCTCCCTGCCCTGGGTGTTCACGCGCGTTCCACGCCCACCTAATACATATATAAACCGAGGAGCAGCCACTGTTTTCACCTTTAACGAATACAGCTTGTCTAGAATTCACCTACGCTCGTGAGGTGGGGGCGTCTAGACGCCCAATCTCTTTGCCCTCGCATCCCGTTGCACGCGGTGCATTATAAAGTTCGCGCCCCGGGCGGAATCTCCACCCGCCGCCCGGGGTATGCAAACATCCGATCGGCGGGCAAGATTCATCCCCGAGGATACATAAAATATAAGTCTGGCAATTAGCTAAGGGCACGAAAGTAATTGAGCGAAAATAGAAAATAAAATTCTTTCATTATAAATAAATTGAATGCCCTGATCATCGAAAATAACACGATGCTTCTGATAAAATTTTTTAGGGATATAAGAATCCACGAGGATATATAAAATATAAGTCTGGCAGTTAGCTAAGGGCACGAAAGTAATTGAGCGAAAATAGAAAATAAAATTCCTTCAGTATAAATAAATTGAATGCAAATTTCCTGATCATCAAAAATAATGCGACGCTTCGGTTAACATTTTTTAGGCATATAAGAGCGAGTAATTCATCCCCGGGGATACATAAAATCTGTCTGGCAATTAGCTAAGGGCACAAAAGTAATTGAACGAAAATAGAAAATAAAATTCCTTCAGTATAAATAAATTGAATGCCCTGATCATCGAAAATAACGCGATGCGTCTGATAAAATTTTTTAGGGATATAAGAATCCCCGAGGATATATAAAATATAAGTGTGGCAATTAGTTAAGGGCACGAAAGTAATTGAGCGAAAATAAAAAATAAAATTCCTTCATTATAAATAAATTGAATGCAAATATCCTGATGCTCAAAAATAATGCGACGCTTCTGTTAAAATGTTTTAGCGATATGAGAACGAGTTTCATCGTAGAGTCTTAATTCGTAACTGCTTTATTCAGACAGGGGTGCTTGTCGATACATCAGAGAAATTAGGGGGTCGGTTTTAGCGCTCGTACGCGTTGTGCAAACGGCGGGGAATGATGGATAGGAAGTGGAAAACGTCTAGTGAAATTGAGCCGGTGTTTGTCTTTCGGCAAGGTTGGAAATTGGTCGGCGAATCACTTCGCCCGGGAATATCGTTGAACTGTGAGCAAAGATGTTCCGGGGGATTTAATGGCGTTCACTGAGGGGGATTAATGTCGGAGGGGTGGAAATTTTACTTTGGACTTGCGGCAAGTGTTACACGCCCTTGTGATGGAGCGTAGACGAGTAGGCGTCGGTAATGGGAATAGACAAATTTGTGTATCGAGCAAAAGCTACCATTGAATTTCAATCTTGATTAGCATACATTTTTACAGACTAATCATTTAAATTTTCAGCAAAAATTTGGAAGACCTGATTAAAGGCAAATGAAATAATAGTCGAAAACAGAAAGGCATTGACCATTTCCCGATACGCCTTCAACCGGTAGAGCAGCTCTAAGGAATCCGCCAAACCCGGAAGATTCCTTCCTTTTACGCGACGCGGGGATACCGTAAGTTTCGCCTTTTAATCGTTCCGCGCACGGTTCCTTTAATCGTTCCCGTCTCATTCACCCGACCTAAAAACGCGTCTTGCGATGCGACACTGCTCTGGAAAGGACGCGGAAGCAGTTGAAAAGCGGCCAGGAAATACCCACTCGAGCCGCTGTTCAACTCAAACGACTATCCGGTGACGATTTCTTGAATTCCTTCCCCGGGGTAAGTCGAGGAACGCGAAGAAGCTGCTCTCGTGTCACCGGTAATGAGAAAAAGAGACGTCTTCCCGACGTGTGAATGAATTTTCGTTCTTATCTTTCATAAACTTCGAACAAAACTCCCGGGGGGAAGATTAATTAATTTGAACCCAATTACTAAGAAATTTTATATTTGAATATAACTTCAAGTATCTTCAAAGGAGCATTTACTTTTCCCCGATACTTTGTACAAGGAAAAAAAAAGCTGCAATATAATTATCCTTTTAAACTCTTTATGACTCGTTATTGTTACGGGAGAAATAAAACTTATATGCCAATAAAATTGTTATACGCTCTTTCATTTAAACCTTACTGCTACTCTGTCCTCGGGGCTCGTTAAGATCAGATCGCGAGAGTCATTACTTTCACCGGGTCTTTGATAAGAGTCATAGTTATTGCAGATACTCATCTGCGGAAATAACCGTGTCACTTTTCTTTCACGCAAAGCTGAAACTGTTCCTTTCCTCTCGGGGTACCTTTGTTTGCCGCGTTGAATACGTTATCACAGGTACAGCCGGTCCACGTCACGCGGGCCGTTTCATCAATCATAAAGGAGCAACTCGATGGCGTAAAAGACGTCGGCCTGTTATTGACATACCCGGACCAGAGTTATGCGGTACTTGATCGAAAGCTCCGGCTACCAAATCGACGAGTACGCCCCGCGTATTCCGTAATTCTCGCTCCGGGAATATTCGTAATGCGGGAAACGAGGTATCGGGCGTGACGAGAGTACGCGATTTTGCGAGCAATGGAAAAGCGGAGCGCGTCTGCATAATGGTATAAAATTTGCAATTTCAAAATAATGCTTAATTGGAGGCGATCAATTCGTTTTCCGTGTTTTCTTCCTAATTCAATTTCGAACAATTGCTTTTCTTATATATTTATCTTATTATTATGATATTCAACAATGGGAAACGCGAAGATCCTATTTTTAAATAAGCCTAATTTAGTAGCTCGTGCACGGCGCATTATGCAAAATCCGCGATAAAAATTGAAGTTTAAGTTTCAAGAGTTGGGCTTAGTTCAAAGTTTCAAATGGCCAGATGAAAGACCGGGCAGAACGGTTTTACGTTCCTCGAAGTGCCCCGAATAATTTTTTATTCAATAACCGCGCTTTACCGGTCTTCCCTAAGAACTTAGTGGACGATTATGAATCAACTTAGAACAACTTTTCGTATAATTATGTTTGCCAATATATTCATTTTATAGAACGGGACACATCTACCATGCTCGATCCGCTTTTAGGATTCCTCTCTCATTTTTCAATTGCAATACATAATAAAAATCTCGTCCAACAAGAATTACGTTGAATCTACTTTAAGAATTTCTGAAAACGTCAATTTATAAGACGCGAGCGAGACAAGAATCTCTCACGTCGTAGGTTCTCTCATAATTATTAATATTCATAATATGCAATCGGAATATTATTGGATGTTCGCGGTGTACGTTTTACGCGGTGCTTTCGTAATAGAATACACGACGGGACGGAGGACGTCGACGAGCAGGAAGCAGTGAACTAGTTATCAAGGAAGAGGAACCGGTGAACTTGCCTCGCTCGCGTACGTTCACAGACCCGCGGACCCGACTAGATTGAAACTGTCAAACTTTCCCCGTCAAGTAGCAAGTTTCTTACTGTGGCGTGGCTTCCGCCACCGTGCCACGCCTCAACAGACAGTTTGTGATAATGTTCCAAGTCCTTTGACCGTTTTTTATACTTTTCACATAAATAAAGATTTGTCCAGAGGAATGAGAAAAATAAAAATAAAAATAAGAAAATTTACCTTTACATTCGTCTGATTCGTTTAACCCTTTGCACTCGAGAGGTGGCTCTCAGTCACACTCATTCTTACATAGGTAAATAATTACTGCTTCAATATACTATTGATTGAATTGAACTTAATTATTGTAAAATTTAAAAAATGTTGAAAGAAAAAGTTATTAATAATTTTAATACATTAACTTGCATGTAAGAAATTCACGAAATATTTGTGGAAAAATTCTTCGAGTGCAAAGGGTTAATTTGTTCATTTTCATTTCGTATAACTAATAAACCGTTTTATTTGAATTCTTAGTAACTGGGTTCATGTTTAATTTCCGAAGGGCCACTCGGTGACTGTAATCAACGTATGCTTCAGTAAAACAGGATACGCGATTAATATTGTTACCTTTATCGGGTGAAATCGGACAAGAAACGAGAGTACACATTTCTCTGGCGTTATCTCCTATCTTGTATCGACGATACCGCCGAGAGAATGTAGCCGACGTCACGATATACCGTCAAGATTTAAGGATTCCGGATTTGGCCGCGACTCTGACCGCATAATGCGAACCATTTTATGGATCGTCGCCGCTCTACGATTTATTCGACGCTACTTTCTCTATCTCGTCCTCCGTGGAGGTTTTCCACTGAATTTCATTCCGCGGAATACATAACAGCCACCGAGTTACAAGAATTATATCGCCGTACAACCATAAATTTACACGGTCTAAATAATTTCGTATTCAATATTTTTTACCTAAAAACCCACGTCCGAACGCGCTTATACAAAATCGGAGAAAATTATCGAATCTAACCTGAAGCTGCAGTCGTTCGAATATGCCCGGAAGGATGAATGGCTTGGCTCGCAGTTGTGGTCCATGTTCCTGGATCGTAGAGGGGGGAAACGGGAGCGAAGAAAAGCCTCCGAATACACCAGACACAAAATTATAATCGTCTTCGAATATGCACTGAACTTCTCGCGAACGCGGTTGATAATACACACAGCGAGTCGGAATGCACGCGTCGGTTTTGGAAGTCAGCTTGTAACTGTGACCTCGCCCGTGGTGGTTCGCGGTCGAGCGCGAGGCCGTCCGAGTAGTAAACAAACGCTACGCGTATATTCGTATGTAATGAGCTTGTCCAAAGTTCAATGTT
>SHCU01000682.1:18774-37325 GCA_004307685.1 Ceratina australensis | reverse complement strand
ATACATTAACACACCAAAATTTTACGACGTTATTAAAACAATTATTTTAATCAACCCTACAACCACAAGTGAGACTTGTAGTAAGAATTTTGGGCCATAAGTAATAATGGCCAAAGCATAAGCAAGACCAACCTTCCTGTTTAACCCTTTGCACTCGAGAACTTTTAATGAATCTCTATTAATTAATATATTTATTATTATTAATTTTCTCTTTTGACTACTTCTAAATTAAGATATTTCAGGATTTTATAATATTCAAGTTTAATTTAATCAATGCTATATTAAAATAATAATTATTTTATAAAATAAATGATGACTGTGAGTCATCTTTCGAGTTGAAAGGGTTAACATGGCCTGAACAATCCGGATATTAATATAAGATTGAGGAATATCTCATAAAACATGATACGAGCCACGGTGCTATTATTTAAGACGGCGACGCATAATAACGTGCGAGTTCAGCGAATCTTGGAGCGGTTCGAGGCTCGTTCGATTTGCATCCTGTAGACACCTTACACGTTCCGCGTGTAACTGCTTTGCATTGGAGATGCGGCACGTAGATTCGAGCGTATGCATAAGCAATTATATACCGCGAAAACGACGCTCGATACGCGAACGAAACGCGATGACTCTATCATTCGTTTAAATTCAATTACCCTGCCACTTCCGTCGAACCTCGAGTAATCTTATATTCTACAGAAAGTGCGGCTCGAACGAAGTTAAACGAGTTCCAGTGGTATTCACCGGGTAGACATAAGATAATAGGGTTTTAAGACTGTAAGTAGTACAAGTCAATAAATGCGTCGACGCTGCGCAGTGGGCTAGATACGTTCGACAATAGATAAAAGACGGTGCATGAAAAATAGGAAGCTCTCCTATTTTTATAATCAACAATTGCAAATGTTACTTAAAAATAGACGAATTTTTCTGTTTCCATTTTGATAATAAGAGTAACAAGAGTAATAGAATTCCTATTCCTTTCAATTCGTGGAACGTCCTCTTGTGTTTTTTCTGCCGCCTGTTCGAGTGCCCTCGAAATTGTTTTATTAATCAGTCGAGAGCTAATTGTCCGGGCGTCGTTGGGAAATATTGGACGGTAAATTGCGCGAAACGAAGCGTTCTCGTTGATCGATGGCTCTCTGCCCCTACACGCCGCTGCTCGGAGAAAGGAGAGCGGTGTTGTTACACCGTTGGGTACAATTTTACATGTCGATACATATTCATCCCAAGTTTGTTATCTTAACGCGTAATTTACATGAAGGCGGAGCGCGTCATCTCCATTTCAAACGATCAGACCTCGCTGTCAATTGTACTATTTCCAACAGATTCCACGGGAAAACTACGAGGCGAGAGATTAACGGAAAATACTTGGAACGTCTTTTCCCTCTTTTCTTCCGAGTGAAATAATTCATCGGCAAAGAGAGAGAGTCTACTTTAAGCTGCGCGATTCCGTGAAAAACGATATAATATTCTTTCATCTCGCGTTAAATTACGCAACTAGCTGCGGATGCAAATTTTCTAGACAGCTTCGCGAGGATCTCCTCGATTTATGGACGAGTATAAATAAAACTCGTCCGGGTCGACGAATACCCTTTGCGTATTTAGAGATCAAAGATCAACCCTGAAATAACTGGAACCGAGCGGACGTTAATAACGCGATTCAAAAATAATTATGCCAATCGATGTTACAATGCGGCTGAAACGAATTTCGTTGGAATAAAATAAATCGAATCGCGGTGCGAACGGTTTTAATACATTACAGAACCGTAGCGTGGATATACGATGATTGCGTTCACGGTATTATAGTTGAAATCGTACGGCGTTCCCGTGGAATATAATATTTGCTTGTGGAACGCAAAGGAAATTGTCTCTCGCGTTTCCATTTCCGAGTTTTCCCTCCCGTACCTCGCCCCGCGGCAGGTGTGTAAGGAAACGGTTTTACGACCCGATGAAATTGTAGATTGTATTCAAGCACGATAGCCGACGGTTTTTCACGGTGGCTAAGTGATTCGCGGATTAATACGTGTTCGTTTCAATTCACCGGGCAGATTAAACGCGGTTCGGAATGACCGGGGTTGAAAATTTTATTCAACCCTCACTTCGGTTTACGACTGCAATCTACCGAAACTGTGCGACTACAGTAACGATGCCTACTTTAAAGACTCCGTAATACCATCGAATGATTTACGAGCCACTTATGCTAATCCCGTTTCATGGATTCCCATATGAAAATCCTATCGTACCCGTCGACGTGCCATTCCTTCGTTTTACGTCGCCTCTTAACCCTTCACGCCGCTACGAATTACGTCTCGAAATTCAGCTCGAAGGACAGTTCCTTAGTTTTTTCCTTGAAACTCCGGAGAGACTCTTCTGTTTGTATCTCGAGCGTAGATATAATTGTTCTCTTGGCAAAGGGTTTAACAACGAGTTTCCTCATGCGAAAAGGATGTTGACCGGTTGCAGGGTAACTTCCATTATGAGAGCATGAAAGATAGATTCGGGTATTCATCCTGGGACGATCGATATTCGCCGAAACGGCGTCGTGCACGCGTTCAACCGGGAAACAGTCTGTAGCCCGTTCTCGTGTCTTCTTCCCGTGTACATCCCGTCGATTTCTGATAACATAATCGTATCGATATGAATACATTCGTAACGTTTGCCCTTTCGCCGCGTTGAGAAAAAATTGGCCCTCGATATTCCTCGGATCGTTTCACTTATCGGCTCGAGAGTCGAGATCGAGCAGCGAGGAATGTTTTGTTGCCGGAAAGAATAACCATATTCATCTTCGCTCGGGTGCGATCGATATCGGGGGAAATGTCAACGTTGGAAAAGTTCAACTTCGAATCACACTTCTTCTACTTTTACCTCGGCCCGCATTTACATTTGGGATTTGTCCGTGAACGAGAAAGGAAACTTAGACCGATAGAGCGGAAACTTTCTGCGGGGAACGAAGTGAGCTCTCGTTCCCCGGTGGGAGCCGAGCCGGCCGATCCTCGTTCTGACCGACACGCGAGATCGTTGCGCGAATATCAAACGCGCGGGGATTTTATCGACGGAAGATTCCGTGTACAAGTAAACCTATTTCTGTTCTACCTTACGCGGGAATATTTATTACGAAGTTGAAGAGTTGTCGGTTAGAATTTTAATTAAACACGGATTTACGCGGACACCCGAATAAAGGGTAAATCAAGGCGGAGGCATTTATGCTCGCAATTAGAAGTGACGACGCGGTTTAATGAAAACGATTACAGGGTGACCTAATAAAATCTACCGAAATTAACACTCGTTCCACAACAGAGGAAATACTTCCCTAATCATATTTAATATTCAATGTTTGAAGCGAAAAATAAGTACGATTTATAATATTGTTAGAAGAATATCTTAAATATGATCACATTCCAGAATCTGACGAAATCAAAA
This sequence comes from Ceratina australensis, assembly GCA_004307685.1. NCBI lineage: Eukaryota > Metazoa > Arthropoda > Insecta > Hymenoptera > Apidae > Ceratina > Ceratina australensis. The sequence continues at coordinate 33,905 of SHCU01000682.1, read as the reverse complement.
AATCGCGATACTCATGAATTATATAAACTTTAAGAAATCGATGGAACTACTTGTAAATATTCAAGCTTGTATAGCTAGGGACAGGGAAACGTAGCCAGCTCTTGGTTGTGAGTTTTCTCTAAGAGGATAAATTCCAAAAGGAATAATGAATTCTGTCCTAATTTTCAATACTCTTATATCTTTACAGGATTTCGTGTAAAACGAAAACAATTTTAACCTACATATGAATATCTTGAATTGGCTACGATTTCTTGTCTCTATATAAAAATACGTTTCTTTCGTCGAATTCCACACGAACCAGAGAAAATATGAAGGGCTATCTCTTCTGATAAAATCTGAAAATGTTCAATATTAAAAAGGATTCTTAAAAACGCTTCGAAAAAATAAAATTGTGAAATAAATAAAATTCCATAATTTCGATGCTTATTCTTTTAATACGAAGACTCGTGCAGCCTTAATGTTATTCCCGTCGCGAACGAAGTATTATACGTTCGGATAATAATCTATCTCTATTTAATGGGATATCCAATCGTGGAACGGGAATGAAATACGAAGCTATCGCGATGAGAATCGCCGGGTATTGAATCGACGAAATTCCAGGACATCTGACCCGGGGCTTCATCCATTTTAATAAACGCGTCGGCCTCGAAATTAATAATTTTGCTCCGATGGGATATGCTCCCGGGTCCGCGTTATGTAAAACGCGTTAAAGTTGAAGTTACCGCGGTGAAGAAAGGCCGCGACGGCACGATAGTTAAAAAAAAAAAGAGAAATCTCGAGGGGGATGTTTCTTCTTTCGTTAGGGAAATATTCAACGTGGTAGGGAAGTGCTCGGCAATAACGAACGCCGTTCGTCTGCTGCCGGCTGAATGGCTTTTCAGAGACGCCTCGGCCGGCGTGCTCTCCTCGTCAATTGAACGTACAGATCGATTTCTTACCCTCTTTTGTGCGACTACTCATTTCCTTGAAAGTTTGCGAAAGAACGCGGAATCGAGAGGATTCAAGAAATTGGTATTCTTCGAATTACGCATTAAACCCCGTCGTAACAGGCTTTTAAGCCTTAACGAAACAGCGAATGTTTTACGGGGGAAAAAAACGTGTTATTCGAATCAAAAAAACTCAATGGTACATCGTTCTCGTGCACGGTCGCAATTATCGTTCGGCAAAAAAACCGAGATGGAAAAATGTACCCAGCGGACGAGCTAAATGGATGGGGAAAAAAAATTGTGGAAAAAGACAGACGGAGGGAAGATAACCGGTTCGTGGTTAAATCGACGCGTTTCGCGCGAATCGCGGGTCGAATACGCGAAAAGAGGTCGTGGCGTTATGACGTGGCCCGGAGTCGTGATATCGTACCGATAACGCGACGCGCGACGTCGAGCAGCCGTGTATTTCCACGACGGAAATTGAGGGTCGCGATTATAGGCGTGGTTGCACGTGTTACCGGCAGGCGAAACTTATCCTCCGGGCTTACGTGCGCTAGCCTCTTTTTTTCGTCGGAATAAAACGGTGGGACGCTCGAAATTTGATGGGCTCGTCGTGTTTGCTCGAAGAAGCCGCTCCGGATAAACCGTGAATAAAACCATCGATTCGGCGAACGAAGTAATTCCGGTTTTTACCCCGTGGAGACCGAAATATCACTCGGTTCATTACGACGAATGAGTGGCGAGCCATTAAAAGCGGTCGCACGGAGGAGTATTTCCAACAAAACCAATTTGTCGAATTGATTTCTCTGAAACAGAACTCCATTACAGTTGGAAAAGATTTTAGGTTGGAAAGAAAATTCATACAGAGGCGCAAGGTGAAGTTGAAAGGCTCGAGCGAAAGGCACGAGTTTACGAGCTACTTGTGTACACGTGAATCGATGCGTACACTGTTTGAGACTCTTTCAGTCAGCTCGTTAAGTTAATTGGGTAGTCTATTATTAGATGGGCGTTGGATCAAATTCGAGGAAAATCTCAGACGGATTGGGTTTCGAAATAATTGTCGGGAGTCGACATTCTGTGACGCGTAATTTAAAGCAGCGGCGTGTCAAACATTTCGCGTTGAACGTAGTCATTGTTTTAAAAAAACCATGCGAGGACTCGTGGTTGAAAGAGTCAAAAAATTAAACGTGTAGAACGTTTCACGTCGGCAAAACGCGTGCAAATAGAATCGTGACGCGTTGCCGTCGTGGACGGTAAACAGTTTGCTGGGAAACCAAGGGGAGGCGGCTTTGATGGAAGCGAAAACGGCAAGTGGCCATGTTGCAGCCCTCCCAAGGGATTAAACAAATAACCGTGAGCGAACACGCATACTCGAATCGGACACACCCTGTCCCGTCCTATCCTGCTCCCCCTTCGCAGGGAAACACCGGGAATTCGGGTGGCAAGTCGCAACAAAAATATTCCCAGCGTATCGTTCCGTCGAAGATATCAAATTTTTCTATGTACAAAAGAGTTTAACTTCTATATTTTACGTATATGTAATCGAAAATGTTTCGTTCGACGTTCAACGCGCGGTTACTACGAAAGAGTTATGGCACTGTGCGGAATACCACCGCGTACCCTCCAGAGAGCTTTCTCTCACGAGCGTACGCGGCCCGCTGACACAACACGACATTCAGCTTACCATTTAAATAACCATTAATAACATAAGCATAAAACATCGGGTCGACGCTTACAATTTAGGATGAATACGGGTAAACATTTCTGTGTACCAAGAACCGGGACAATTCGTTCGTTCGGAATAATCGAGAGACTGTAATAAAATATGGGGCCGTTGTATCGAGCGACGACGCTTTTCGATACTGGCCAACTGTGGCTCGGGGAACGAGAGCCGAAGGGAATGAAATCCGATGAACAATAGCGGGGCACGACTGAGGGATTAGGAAGCGGAAGAACGAAGCCACTTGTTACGCGCAGCGCGATGGAACTTGTGCCTTCGTTTCCGCACGTTAACTCGCTGAAATTCAAGACACGATCGATATCTACTCGTTCTACTCCCCGGGCCACTCGATTCGCAGTCGCTCATAAAACTCGTTCGTTGACATTTCATACGAACGGGAATCACGATGCAGCTAACTGCGTCCAATTAACCCTTTCTCGTCTCTCATTTTACGTGGCTTTCATCGGGAACTCGACGCCGTAATAGACTCGTAAAACGGTGAGGTCATAGTTTCGAATTCGAGAAGCCACAACGAGATAGTAGTAAAATAATTGAAAATAATTTCTATTATTCAGCGTACAAGTTAAAGTCGTCTTTAAACGAGATCGCGATAGGCGATCGATTTTTTCACCCGAGCCGAGAAAAGGAAGCACGTAAAACGCGAGCGTTGGTATTATTCCGCGGTAGGTCGCAGAAATGATTGATATTTCATGACGGAAAACGCCGACTTGTCGGTTTTTCCGCCGCACGTATGAAACTTTGATGAGGTTTTACGAGAGACTCGAAAGGGGATATTTTTTTCTCAAGCTGGTCGATAACTCTTGTTGCAAGAAATCGATTCGAACGTACAAACATCGTACAAATTTAAATTGATCATTGAAGCTCGATGTTAAACAGAATTTTCAAAGGAAAAGTTCCGATTTATGATTACTCACGTCCATGTCGTAAATCCAATGCAACGAGATCCGAGTTTCGAACTTTTCCATGTAATTACACACAGGGTAGAACCGTGAGGCGAGTGTCGTTGTGCCGTCGCCAAAAGCTTCGACGCTGTCAGCAAGAATCGTCCAGGACAGTAGGTAACAGGTGTCTGACTGCTATCCGTCGCTCCCGTGAACAAGTACGCATCCGACGGCTCCGGAACGATACGAGTCGTGCAAAGAAACAAACTCCGGGTCACAATATCTCTGATCAAACAAACCAGCGGTTAATCGAGCGAACGGAACGAGAAAAATGTAAACAAGTTCACGTAAAGATCAGTACCTATTTTCCACCAAACCACACGGGCGTCACTTTACGAGTTTCAAATCCTCCGATGCTCACTTGTTCACAGGATCACAGGCCGAGTCCGATGCGTCACGTCTAACTCTCGCGAATATTAATTAATCACTGGAATGAAACAACGTGAAAACGATGGGACGATCGTCACGAACGAACAGCGTCGAAGCAGTTGGCGGTTATTTTATCGCGCGATAGAAACTAACCTTTGGCTTCCGGAAGGTTTCTCTCCCTAGCTGGCGGGTGCGCGGGAACCGAGGCTCATGTCAAGAGTCGTTTAGGGCGCCGGCGAACGAACGGTGATTTGGACCTCGCGATCCTTTGGACTCCTGCCGCGCTCTGTGCCGTCCGGAACGCGCGAGCCCCGTCGCGAACACGCCGACGCCGACGCCGACGCCGACGCCACGAGCAGGAGCCACGAACAACGGTGCACCTGCGCTCTCGGCGTTCATCCTACACTTTACGAACACCGTGACACCTGAACCCGCGTCTCTCGTCCTTCGTTCAATCCGAATTTCCAATCTCGCGCGACACGCCGAGGTTATTTCGCGCGAAGTAACCGATGTTTAACGAAAACTACATGAACACACACGAATTAACAGTGAAGGAACACGATTTCACGTTGTATCACGCGTTGTCACACGACGCGACGCGAGAATCATGAAATTATTTAGAAGAACACAAGGGCACGCGCGACACTCGCGAGGGAAATCCGACATCTTGAATAGCGTCTGTTTCCGCGCTCCTGATTGGCTCGTGCCCCCGCGCGCGGCCAATCACGACGCGCTATACAGCGAGTAGCTCGCACGATATTTTCGTAAGGAGAACGGTGCTTGTCGTCACGTGCTGCGGTTTTAATTGCTAATTTGTGTAATTACTGTGCGTTTAATCGAATCCTGTTAACTGGCAAACAGAGTCCGCTTTACAGGTGATTAATTCGCGCGATATATTTGTACGTGAGAAGGTTTTAACGGAGTAATTGCAACGTATTACGTTACAGTGTGGGTTGTACTTTAATCCTTGGAAAAAACCGGATAATCTACCCGTGGCCAACGATGCGATCTCTTAATCCTTCCATATTTCGCGGTAAGATAATAAGTAAATTAACTTACTACCGAAAGCAAATAATTCGGTGCACTTGTGTACGCGTTTGTCTAAAAGCTCGCGCACCTTTGCGTTTGTAATTGCTCGATAATATCTCGCGAGCGTGTAATTCCCGTGGGAATCGGGTAATTCGTTTTATAAATAGTTTAATGGCGTCGAAGTATCGTTTAATATATCAGTGCTCGTCGTCTTTTATATCTTGGCAAATTGAAACAAGAGGTCTCGGAATAGAATCTCTCGTGGTAGTTACAACTGTGTCGCTTAACGGGAAGATTCTATCTTGGAGAACGTCTGGGTACATAAGGAACTCTGTTCATTCCTTAGGTACACTCTCGTTCGTCCAATTTCTGACGCGAGCAGATCCGTCGACTCGTGATAGCTAGTCTTCCTTAGAAGTTTATAAACTGATCCCACGTCATCTTACTTATCTCGACGAGCTGACGACGAATTTTCGTGCAAAATCTTTAGTCAGTTTAGCTAACATTTGAAAGATTTACACGAAGAAAATGCTTTCGTTACATGTTTTTGTTCGATTTTTCCAGCGGAATCAAGAGGGTCTCATGATAAAAATCCTGCGGACAAAGCGTTGAGATGGATGTAACGTAGGAGAAATTGCAGTTAATTGAGGTAAGAAACAAAAGTATTTTAATACATTTTTCAACATTTGTTTTAATGACATATTTTTATTCCAGCAAGAAGTGTCGTGCTTAAAGTTTTACATCTGGAAACTACTGCTCACCGAGGTAATGAACGAAAATATTTTCGATCACTTCGAAAGAATTATATGAAAAAACTTTCGTTCACATCTTTTACATATTTTTGTTCGATTTTTCTAGGATCAAGAGGTGTCGTGTTTCAAATCCTACGAGTTGAACGAGACGTGACGAAAAATGGAAGGATGCAACGTAAGAGGTGCGGAGCTGCGGTTCACCGAAGGTAAGAGACGAAAATATTTTCATCCAACATTTGCATCGTGCTGCTTTCGAAAACGTATCTCGTGCCGTTAAAATTGGTCTCGGCGATTAATTATTCGCAAGGAAATTAAGAGACATGCAAGCGGCATTTAATTCACCGGGTTATTCGGTCGAACACGCACCGATGCGGACGTTGTAAATTTTATGATGGAACATCGCAAATAGGAATAGAGATAAACACGCTCGCTGTCAAATTATCGCGTCAGTTCAATTTTCCAGATTTTCGCCCCATCGACGGTTTTTCAATCAACGCGTTTCTAATTAGCACGGACTTAACGATGACGTTTTGCTTCAAATAACTCGATTTAACAGAAAGAATATTCCATCGTAATCAGACTTTTATACGTACTCGATAAGCTATGAATTTTTGTCACACGATCATATGTTTGATAAAACTGTAGCATACATTATTTTCTCCGCGTAATAAGCGTGCATCGCCGAAACTGTACGAAATCGTACCGCGTTTATCGTCTTGCCGGAGCATTTAGCGCCCATCACTCTTGATGGTTAACAATGTTCGTAAGCTTCGAGATTGGGCCTTCGCTCTTAATTAACTCGATTGCGGCGCATGCACGGGCCGCGTCACGATTTGTTAGCGTCGGTGTACCAGAGGTAATAACGAAATCAGCCGCTCCGAAGATATCCAACGAATTTTTAATTGCACCGTTTCATTTGTTCCTCCCGGGTTTCTTTATCATTCCCGTGATTAACGGGAAGTTTCTACCCCGGGAGAATGAATATTCCAGCGGAGATGCACGCTATTATGAGGAACGTAATGTATCCATACTCGTAGTCTAATAATTTACCGCGCTGCTTAAAACGAAAAGAAGCTACCTCGTTAAAACTAACAAAGAACCAGACGAGCTGCAATTATGCGCCGTCTCGAAATGATCGTTTAATTGTAACACGGTGTCGTGCGTCTTCGGACAATGTCCGATTCATTTTAACAATCCCCGTGAATGGTGTCCCTCGTTAACGGAGACAAATCTTTGTTTACTGTATTCTATCCCAGAAGGAATCCGTCTCGAGTCGCGATTAGCCGCGTGCTCGATAATCGATATAAAACTAACGCGACAGAAGCTTTCCTTCCCTCCCGAGAAATAATTCGCGTTAAAACGTTGAGACGTGTAATTACAACGGGTAATTGTTGGACAAGTAATTTTATCGGACGAGAGAAAGGAGGGTAAATACTTTTGCCCGTCAAGTGGGAGCCGGCGTAAAAAGTGTTTGAAAGGAATGATCCCCCGGTCGGAAGGGTCGCCCTTTGTGCGAGACCGCGACAATCGCCGGGAATTGTGCGCGCGGCCCTCCGGAGTTTTAATCGTCTATGGGGGTTGCGCAACGTGCCGGTCTGCGTGAACGCTCGGCGCGCATACTACACCACACGTAGACGCACCCCTCGACGGGGGTTCGGAACGGGGCCGAAGCAACAGCGCCACCAACTGGGTCAATACTGACGTCCCTGTCCTTCGTCGGGCTACCCTTCCCACGCCAGCCCTCGCGATGGGTGCTCCCCGGACGGTTTCGCCCACGGTTACGTCAAAGAAAACGGTCGTTCGTGCGTCGACTTCCGGGGACGAGGGTCGAGATCGTTCGGCTAATTTTCTGCTCGAGGACCACCGGGAGAATGTACCCGCGAACGCCAGCAGTCCGGTATTAAACGGGACTCGGTACTTTTGCATGAGGAATTCGGAACAGTACCGAGAGTTTTAAGAATCATCGATAGACCGTGAATTTTTCTCGGCTCCCTGGCTCGTAAGATCCAAGAGTTCAAGACACATGAAATTATCTTTTATTTTTGCAGGTCTATTCTCATTGAAATGAAGCAGTGAAACTATTGCAGCATCGAGTAACAATTATAATTTTAATGGTCTGTCGTTGTTTTTACGTAAGAGCTGATAGCACCTTGGTCTCGTGCAATTTGAAAAAGAATACGCGATAGGCTACGTGCCATTTGATAATAACAGTTATTATCGTGGCAGTAATGTCGCGAAATTTCCAGCAGCTCTCATAATTGTCACCGTGGCGTAATTTGGCGAGCGTACGTTCGATCGAGCCACGGTGAAATTACGGTGAAAGTTTTCGCGAGTACATAAATTTAGCCGATCGAAGTTCAGCGTGTTTCCACGTTGTACACCGGGCGTACGCGGGTGTCACCGAGAGAAGGTCTCAATTATAACGTCGCGTCATTTTTATCGCGATCAATCTTGCCTAACACGCTTGCATGTTCGCAACGCATCGAACGCACGCGTGCACCGCGACTACTCCCGGCACGTTAATTATAGGCTGGCTAGCTGGCCAACTAGGAGTTCGTTAAACTACCTCCTATCACGGCAGTTTACTCTTTCCCTGTCACCTATCAGCTCCACGTCGTATCGTAACAGATCATAACAGTCGGCTGTACGTTGCCATCCAGACTCGAGTAATACTCTGAATAAAAAATGATTTTCAGATGGAACGAGGGATAACCGCGTGTAGCGCGTAGGGATAGGAGTGCCGGCTCGATAAGGTGGAAACAAGATGCTCCTGAATTTTGGAGAATCGCTATAGTTAGGAGATAGCTGACGCTCAATTAAACTCGAGATTAGCTCGCGAGGAAGTAATTTTCCAACCCGTTTTCGTGCTAATAAACACTTCCTCCGGCAGACACGTTAACGAAACTGTTGCCATCTTATTGACGCATACGATTTTATAAACTTCCTGAATCCTGAATCCAACTTCTTGAATTCAATTTTCAAAGCTTAAGTCCATTTATACTTGAATTATAATAATATTTAAGTTTGCCTTTTAATAAAATTAAAAAAGGACACATCGAATATTAATGTGTCATTTCCTAATCTAATACAATTTAAGATGCTTAAAATTAAATGTAGAGGGTATTTTAATCTTCGTTTTACTCTCATAAACCGATGAGACAAAATCTATTTGTATTTTTCATTAAGTCTGTATAAAAGTCAACGATTTCTCAGACGCTTCAGTAATTCCTTTGTAAAATATTTTATATTAAGGAATGAATGTGTTATTTCCTAATTCGAAAATACAATTTGTTTCAATATAAAAACAGCTAGCTCAATTTTTGTAGAACATATACGCATTCGTCGTTTTACTCGTATTTTAATCTTCGTTTTACTCTCATAAACCGATGAGACAAAATCTATTTGTATTTTTCATTAAGTCTGTATAAAAGTCAACGATTTCTCAGACGCTTCAGTAATTCCTTTGTAAAATATTTTATATTAAGGAATGAATGTGTTATTTCCTAATTCGAAAATACAATTTGTTTCAATATAAAAATAGCTAGCTCAATTTTTGTAGAACATATACGCATTCGTCGTTTTACTCGTATTTTAATCTTCGTTTTACTCTCATAAACCGATGAGACAAAATCTATTTGTATTTTTCATTAAGTCTGTATAAAAATCAACGATTTCTCAGACGCTTCAGTAATTCCTTTGTAAAATATTTTATATTAAGGAATGAATGTGTTATTTCCTAATTCGAAAATACAATTTGTTTCAATATAAAAATAGCTAGCTCAATTTTTGTAGAACATATACGCATTCGTCGTTTTACTCGTATTTTAATCTTCGTTTTACTCTCATAAACCGATGAGACAAAATCTATTTGTATTTTTCATTAAGTCTGTATAAAAATCAACGATATCTCAGACGCTTCAGTAATTCCTTTGTAAAATATTTTATATTAAGGAATGAATGTGTTATTTCCTAATTCGAAAATACAATTTGTTTCAATATAAAAATAGCTAGCTCAATTTTTGTAGAACATATACGCATTCGTCGTTTTACTCGTGCCAGTAAATGCCCATAGAAAAAATCATGATTAAAGGAAATAATTAATTTCCCACACGCACGTGCGTCAATTATTACTCGTTTTATTTGATATTCCAAATCCATGTAGATTTGGTTATTTAAACATAATTGCATTTTGTTTAATACTTTGTATGTCATGTTTCACGAGCGAACTTCGTGGGAGGTTTTGTCTCGCATTACATTGTTATTTCGTAATCAAAATTAAATTCAGCGAGGATTTTAACGAAATATTATTTATGAAAATACAAATACTTGTATTGTAGAAGACCCTAATTGCCACCAGCCTCTTCCGGAATTGTACCCATTTCTTTTTTGTTAATTAGCGAAGAACACGTGATGAAAATATTCCGCGCGATACAAAACTCGGTTTATCTCATACTTTCCCGGCGGAACTTCGCCGGGAGTTAGACAAAAGCTCGTAGGATTTCAGTAATTTATGTTAAATAATACGATACGGATTTCGCGTTCGAAATTTTCAGAAGTTACTCGAGCTCGAGATTGCGTCGTTAAATATCTAGGCGAGTTCGTAAGGAAATTGGTAACTCGACTCGTTTACGTATCGGAAAACTATTCGCGGAGTGACGTTTCCGCAAGCCCGTGAAAGGCGGCTGATGAAATCGCGGCGTGTTCGTTTCGCGAGATTACCCTGTAACGCGGTCCCTTTACGCCTCAGACAAATAACGGTTACATCGGTTTTAAGCACGTGGTAACGACGAGCCGAGCATCTGGGTCAATGGAAAAATGACGAGGAGACGGTTGAAAATTGGCCAACCGCGAGGAAATGATCGTTCCGGGAAGAGCCGCCGCGATAAAGTTACGACGATATGTAAATTTCTATTTGCCCCTTTTCCCCCTCCGCTGGAACGACTTTCGTATTTCAAACACCGCTCGGATTTACATATGTACCGGTCTCGCGTTACCCCGGGAGAAGTTTCACTCTAATAGAGAACAAGAATTGTCGTCGAACCTCAATGAAACAACGCTGGGTTTTCTTCTTAAGTGTTTTATTCAATACTTGGAATACAATGTTCGCGCATAAACAGAGATGCTTATTTGAAGTGTCGAACAGTCTTCACTTCTTTATTCTTTATTTAGTCCCGAGATTTTTGGGACTGAGAAAGTGCAGGAAATCGCAAGGGTCCGGGACCTCATTACGTGGTTTCCAGAATTTAGGAGACAGGGAAATGATAATTGTAAGTAGGAATTCGAAGAATTCCAGAGATGCTTATTTGAAGTGTCGAACAGTCTTCACTTCTTTATTCTTTATTTAGTCCCGAGATTTTTGGGACTGAGAAAGTGCAGGAAATCGCAAGGGTCCGGGACCTCATTACGTGGTTTCCAGAATTTAGGAGACAGGGAAATGATAATTGTAAGTAGGAATTCGAAGAATTTCTCGACAGAATCAGCAGCACTCCGTTCGAGTATCGGATTTTAATAAATATCGTACCGGCTCCTCGAGATCAATGCTCGATCAGCTTACCGTCCTGCTGAAATCCCTTCTATTTAATATTCCGAGTAAAAAAGAGAACGGGATCGCATAACAATGAACCGGCCGAGGGATTAATCCGAAATTCTTCTATTTTCGAGCGACGCAACGATGCAAATCTCCGTCGCTAATGGAGCTTCGCCTGCTCGGTTCTCCTACCGATTTTCCCCTTGTTGAACGCTCCGGACAAAATGCGCGAGTATATTTAACGGAAATGCTGATCCCGCGGTAAGGGCGCGACGCATCGCGTCCCTTTGTCGACTCTACCTGTTTCGGACCGCGTCGCTCATAAATCTTTCAGAGCAATGCATATAAATGCATGGCCTGGTTTTTGCGGAACGGTTCACGAATCGCCAGAGACGAATAGCGATGCCGAATCGCACCCGTGGATCGGCGGAATAACTCCTGCCGCCTCTTCGTTTCTCTCTTCCATTCTCTACCTCCCCTTCGCGTTTTCTTCGGATCTCTCGTTTCTCCCGCCGCGCTCGGGCTGTCTCCGCCGTTCCAGGAACTCGAAGACAATATAACACGCGAAAGTCTCGGTTGGCTAGTCACTTACGCTTCCTCTTCCTCCGGTAGTTCTACCCGAGAAACTCGCCACTTATTTTCCTTCTTTTCACTCTTTCTCTCGCTATCGCTCTTTTATGATTCTTGGTCTCACCGGAGTCACAATATGAGAGGTCTTAAACTTGCTCAATTTTATTGATATAACATATAGAACGAAAAAGATAATCAACATTAATTTATTTAATTCTTAACATTTTATTTCTTAATTCTTTTATTTTAATTCTTAACATTTTATTTCTTAATTCTTTTATTTTAATTCTTATTTTAATTCTTAACATTTTCAGAGTTCAATTTTTTTATATAATTGCAAATCAAATTAGATTGCATCTGTACTTATTTCTTATATTTACTATATTTATTTACTTATACTATATTGCTTATAATACGTCGAATTATTACCTGGTGTTCCAGTTATGATTTAAGAACGACAGGAAGTGTTATGTAGAAAACATTTCGAAACTGATTTCCGTACAAAAAATTTTGCATAATCTCCGTGGGAGGAGATAAGAAACTAGGGAGGGTAAAGCGATAAAGATTACTCGTAGCTTTTAGGACGGGATACCTACCCTCCCATGCATTAGCGGGAGCCTTCCGTTTCTTCCGTGCTACCTCGCTGCACTGGCTAGAATATATAAAACGTGGAAACAGTGATTCATAAGTAATCAGAGGCAAATTATACGAGGTATTCATCTGGAGTATCAATTGGCACCGGTCGATGATTAATGATTGATTCGCGATTCGTTAGCTTACTCAGTGTCGTACGGTTCAGTAGAAAAAGTCAATGGTTTCTCAGACGGTCCAATAATTCCTTTGTAAAATATTTTATATTCAGGAAATAATTTAAGAAATTCTCTGTTGTGTATCTAAAATATTATATTTTAATCTCCGTCATAAATCAATATGACAAAGTTCGATTCAGTGAAAAAGTTAACAATTTCTCAGACACTTCATGTATTTTGTTTTGAGGACTGGTTCAGGAAATTCTGTATAATAGATTCATAGGAGGCTTAAAAATAAATATAGGAGAATATTTTAATCTCTGTTTTACTCTCATAAACTAATGAGACAAAGTAGTATAATTCGACTGAGTGAAAAACTCGACGATTTCTGAGGCTTTTCAATAAATCCTTTATAAAATATTTTGTTTTGAGGACTGGTTAGGGAAGTTCTCTATAACACATTCATAGGAGGCTTAAAACTAAGTGTAGCAGAGTATTTTAATCTCCGTTTTACTCTCATAAACGAATCATACAAAGTAGTCTAATTCAACGTAATTCTACATAATAGATCCTCATCAGGCGTAAAAATAAGTATAGAAGAATATTTTAATGTCTATCTTAATCTTATTCTCATAAAAGGATGAGAGAAAGTAGTCTAATTCGATTCAGTGAAAATATCAATGGCTTCTCAGACGTCTCCATAATTCCTTTGTAAAATACATTATTTTATCTTAAAGAATGACCCAATAATGTCTCTGTATCATATTTAAAACATTCTAATCATAAACCCCTGAGAATAAATTCAATTCAGTAGGAAAAGTCAACGATTACTCAGACACTTCGATAATTCCTTTGTAAAATATTTTATTTTGAGTGCTGACCCAGGAAATTCTGTATAATTGATTAAAGGAGGATTAAAACTAACTGTCCAGGGTATTTTAATCCCTGTTTTACTCTCATAAACCAAAGAGACAAATCAGTCTAATTCGATTCAGTGAAAATGTCAATGGTTTCTCAGACGTCTCCATAATTCCTTTGTAAAATACAATATTATATCTTAACACTAAACCTACCACGGTCAAATGACCCATCTTAAATTCGCCAATAAAAATAAAGCGCCAATGGTTTTATCATATTGTTAAAATTGTAACTATAACTCAATTTGATGTCGAACTAAAATACCAATGCCAATATTAAATAGCATTGAAATGTAAAAAATGTCAATATAGTATACTTTTGTGTAAAGTCTGTCGGTAGGTTTAGTGTTAAAGAATGACCCAAGAATGTCTCTGCAACATACACACATATGTCATCACCTTTTAATCATAAACCCCTGAAAATAAATTCGATCCATCAAAAAGCTCAACGATTTCCCGTACGGCTGTATTAACTCGTTCGTAAAATATTCCTTGCCGACGAATCGGCAAGGGTGCAATTTCCCCGCGTCCTCGGCGTTGTTAATCTAATTAGAAACAAGATAGCTACTTCCGCCGGGTAACGGAAGCTACGGCAAAAACTTGGGGCGGTGGGCGAAATCGCGCAGGGAAACTCTAGCAGTAAAGGGGTATTGGCTCGTTATCCGGCGTTTCGCGGCGTCCGTTACGAGTTCCCGGAACTTTTCACCGGCGCGCGTTGCCATTTAAGAACGGCCTTAAGGACCCGCGTTACGATCCATATCGTCGCGACGTAAACGTTATCCCGACGATGGAAGAATAACGCTGTCTATGCGTCGGTTCTTTCATTGTCCCCGCCGTACAAAGTGAATTCGAACGAAAGATCTCGGAATTAACTCGAGATATATAGAATATATATATATAATATATATATATAGAATATATATAGAATATATATATAATACGATAGAATATACGTTGAGTAAACTCACGCCATGTAGCTATGTATCAGAGAACAGGTTTATCACGTTATAAACGAACGAAAAATAGCACTTCACTGCCTGTATACATCTACAAAACAGGGATATTCTATGGAGAGTATCCGCATTAACAACTTATGCACATTCTTCCGGTGAACTTGATTTTTCTAATCCTCCAAGAGTGTTAGCAGGTAGAGGGATTTGTGGGATTTCAACGGGAGTGCTTTGCCTAGGTGATACGCTCTTCCTTTAGATTCAGCAATTTTTAGGATCTACTTTACGTTGTAGTTTTATGAAATTTCTAAGTTTAGGAATTTTTATCTCAGAAACTATCAGAGGTATTTAATTGCGTTTTGCACACATGGTATATATACTATTCCTCTAGCTTCAGTACTTTTTTCAACCTCGTGTTATCAATACTTATTGTTTTGCAGTTATAACACAAGTACTACAATTTGAATATTGTGACTTTGCAAGTTTCATAACTTCAGAAATTGTTTTCTAAAGAATTAGAGATATTTGAATGAATCTTTTATATCTTTTACGTGCACTATTCCTCTAATGTACTATAAAATATTAATATTCACGTAATATCAACATTCTACAATATCCTACCCTCATAACACTGAACGCAAAATAATTGATTACATGTAC
>SHCU01000682.1:0-10000 GCA_004307685.1 Ceratina australensis | reverse complement strand
TATAAAAATCTGCAGTTTGGTAATTAATTGCGTCAGTTTTCTAGGCTCGTTTCTTTATCTATTTCGTGTACACTAAACCTACCACGTATGGTCAAAATTTTAATTCTTCTGTAAAAAGTAAGAATGAAACAGAAGTGATTTTATCATGTCGTCAAAATTTTAAGTATTATATACTACTATATAGTATAATATATATATATGGTCAAAATGACCACATTTAAATTCTTCTATAAAGAATAAAAGTAAAACAGAAATGATTTTATCATATTGTGAAAATTGGAACTCTGATTTGAAATGATGCCAATATTAAATAACGTTCAAGCGTGAAAAATATTAATATAGTACATTAGTACGCAAAATCTGTTGGTAGGTTTAGTGCTAACGAGCTTGAACAGCGTACAACACAGATATAACATGGTATTTTATTACGAATACTGGAATAGGTCTTAGCATTAACTCTTAGGATTTTGCATCGTTACTGTATGAGCCATTTACTCTGAAAGTAGCCCAAGTCCATTTGTACTTTCATACAAGTAAAAGTGAAGTTAAAATAGTGTTAAGATGCGTAACTTAATTTTGTTTGGAACATGAACTCAGGTCACTTTTGAAATAAACGACTCAATTCCGTAAAGGTAATTATAATTCCCGTCGAACAACGACTGTTGGTTAGTTTCTGCGAGGCACACATTCGCCATTTCAGTTTGGAACTTGTGCGACCGAAGGCAACGTTCAGATTGTTACACTCTTAAAAATCCTGTCTGTCGATAAAAAATGTAAGAAGATTGCAAACTAAAGACAAAACATATTTACTTCTTATCAGAGGCACAGACTCTTTTATAAACTGTCGTTTACAAAATGTCGTTTCGTAAAAAGCATACGTGCTCGAAAATCCTGTTACGAATTTCGGTAGGAAAGTCGAACGGAACGTTCGAAACTTGTTGAGATCGTGAAGATACCTGTTTCACGTAATTACAATTCGTAAATCTCGTTTCAAAAATAATCGTTTCTCACGTTCCTCAAGAATATCTTCAACGACTGTCTCTATATCTGCAAGATCTACTTTCTTATTAAGGTTGCATGAGATGTAAAATCTCTGACGGTAGCAAATGATAGAATAGTTCTATTTAACGCCTGAAGTCAACAAAATTTGTAAAATCTTGCAATGTCTCAATGATATAACAGCTGAATTTGCAACGCCTTTTTATTATCCTCATGCAACCTTGAAGCGGGCTTCCCTCGCTGAAAACCAGTCGGGCTATCGCCTAGACTACCTCGTAGTTAAAATATATATCTCGAATATTCAAAAAACTGTTTGCTATAATCGTAATATAAATCTAACTCGTTTCATTCTCTAAGTACCTTTACGAGGTACCGGTATATTTAATTCATGGAAACGAAGCTGGCATCTCTGAATCATTTTACATGACATCATTCCTCTGATCAGAGAGAAGTCCAACTTCGCTTACATCAAGTCTGTTTAATACGCTAAGATTACGAATACAATTACAACCTATGAGAGGTAGAGTCGAGTGGTTCATGGTGATCATGTTTGACTGAGGAAACTGTTGTTCTTGGTGATCAATCCCGCGCTGCTCTCGGACATCGGTATCACAGCTGACTTCTCGCCTTTCGGTAGCTTCGGCTGTGACTTTATGTTCGGTTGCAGACCTTTCAGAATATTCTAAAAGACAAGAAGAAATAAGGAATAATAATAGTGAAAAGAAGTTTGTTAAAAATATGTTACCTCTTTGACTGATCCTGGAGTGACGATCACGTAATAGATAGCATAACCAGGTATCCAGATCATCGATGAGAAACTCAGACAGAACCCAACGACCTCTGCCCATGCTGGATACTCGTAGTTACTACCGTACTTCAATGGCGTGTACTGCACGCATTGAAACACGAATATAAACTGAAAAGAACATATCGATAAAACAAGATACAATTATTGATTCAATGATTCATCTGGATGGACACTTACTGCCATGATCACTGGAGCGAACGCTACCCAGCAGACGTACCAGAACTTATTCAATCTGATACCCATCATCTGATGGATGCAGTCGCAGAATTTCTTCGCACCGAATATCCATGATATCGCGATCGTTTGGAAGAAGCAGACCCAGAGGATCGACATACCGCTGGCTGAGTAGAAGTCCATTAACTGGAATATGTATACCCCGCCGTTGGTGACCATAGGCAGGCCCAAGGCGAACATCAATAAGCAGATAGCAACGGTGAATTCCTTTCTGATGGGACGGAGCTGGTCCGGCCAGTTGTCAACCACGCCTGTGATGAACGACTCGACGATACAGAATTCACTGTCGATCCCAAGTATCTGCGAAGAGGAAATTGATCCAACAGGATTATGACAAGACTAATTTTAATTCTTGCGCCAATCGTCGTAAATGATTTGATGATAAAATATGATTTGGTACTGAAAGTAAGTAGGTAAATTGGATGTTAAAATGTATTGAGAGATTCTTACGAGCAACATCACGAAGAAGATGATCGCCCACATCGATGCCCCAGGGAGTTTGAGCACTACTTCCGGGTAAGTGAGAAACACCAAACCTGGACCGCTCTTCACGACTTCGGATACCTCGGTACCTTGCTCCGAGGCGATGTGTCCTAGGATGGAGAATGTCACGCAGCCTGCCAGCAGGCAGGTCAACGTGTTCACCACGCATGTGATTATCGCATCTCTGGAAAGACGTGCTCCATTGGAATAATGTATAAAGTGTATTCTTATGAATAAGAAATTGTAGAAAGAAGATGTGCATGAATTGTAGGAATAAGAAGTAGGAGGAAGATAAGAAGATAGAAGGGAAGAAGTAGGATAAGAAGAAATGGTGAAGAATAGTAGAAGAAGTATCGTAAGAAATTGTACTTATATTGCACAAAAGAAGAAATACCATAAGAAAAGGAATAGACTATAAGAAACAATGAAGAATAGTAGAAGAAGTGTCATAAGGAATTGTACTTGTATTATACAGAAGAAGTAATAGCGAAGAATAGTAGAAGAAGTGTCATAAGGAATTGTACTTGTATTATACAGAAGAAGTAATAGCGAAGAATAGTAGAAGAAGTGTCATAAGGAATTGTACTTGTATTATACAGAAGAAGTAATAGCGAAGAATAGTAGAAGAAGTGTCATAAGGAATTGTACTTGTATTATACAGAAGAAGTAATAGCGAAGAATAGTAGAAGAAGTGTCATAAGGAATTGTACTTGTATTATACAGAAGAAGTAATAGCGAAGAATAGTAGAAGAAGTGTCATAAGGAATTGTACTTGTATTATACAGAAGAAGTAATAGCGAAGAATAGTAGAAGAAGTGTCATAAGGAATTGTACTTGTATTATACAGAAGAAGTAATAGCGAAGAATAGTAGAAGAAGTGTCATAAGGAATTGTACTTGTATTATACAGAAGAAGTAATAGCGAAGAATAGTAGAAGAAGTGTCATAAGGAATTGTACTTGTATTATACAGAAGAAGTAATAGCGAAGAATAGTAGAAGAAGTGTCATAAGGAATTGTACTTGTATTATACAGAAGAAGTAATAGCGAAGAATAGTAGAAGAAGTGTCATAAGGAATTGTACTTGTATTATACAGAAGAAGTAATAGCGAAGAATAGTAGAAGAAGTGTCATAAGGAATTGTACTTGTATTATACAGAAGAAGTAATAGCGAAGAATAGTAGAAGAAGTGTCATAAGGAATTGTACTTGTATTATACAGAAGAAGTAATAGCGAAGAATAGTAGAAGAAGTGTCATAAGGAATTGTACTTGTATTATACAGAAGAAGTAATAGCGAAGAATAGTAGAAGAAGTGTCATAAGGAATTGTACTTGTATTATACAGAAGAAGTAATAGCGAAGAATAGTAGAAGAAGTGTCATAAGGAATTGTACTTGTATTATACAGAAGAAGTAATAGCGAAGAATAGTAGAAGAAGTGTCATAAGGAATTGTACTTGTATTATACAGAAGAAGTAATAGTGAAGAATAGTAGAAGAAGTGTCATAAGGAATTGTACTTGTACTATACAGAAGAAGTAATAGCGAAGAATAGTAGAAGAAGTGTCATAAGGAATTCTACTTGTACTATACAGAAGAAGAAATACCATAAGAAGAGTAGTAGACTATAAGAAGACATATTCTAAGAAATGGAAGTTCGTACTTGTAGCAGTTGTGATGGAACTTGTTGTAGGATCCGAGGGCGGGCAGAGCCCCGGTCCCGATGCTGTAGGCAAAGAAAATTTGCGTGGCGCCGTCGATCCACGGTCCGGGCGACAACAATTCGTCCCATCTGGGCGTTACGTAGTACAACAATCCCTGGTAGCTGCCCTCAAGCGTCACCGCTCTTCCCAAAAGAATGAAAAGCACCACGTAGGGGAACAAGGCTGAAAACCAGATGATCTTACCGCTCTGATGGAGACCGCGACGGATGATCGAGTAAACGAGTAGCCAGCCGGCGATCAGGCAGACTAACAGCTCCCATTGAATGCCGCCGATGCTCTCGATGCCCGAGGTCACCCCGAGAACTCGTCTCCTGCGATCGAACGCATCATATAAATCCTTTACGCGCTTACAGAAATGATAGAAAAACGTAACGATAAGATATAAAAAATAATAGAAATTCGAGATCCTGAGTCTACTTTTGCTTACTCCCAGTATTCCTCTACAGGAGTGGTATGACGAATCCCGGTAGAATTGTACGTGACGTTCGTGTTGTTCGTTTGCTCGATTTTCACGAACCCCTCGTAACAGTTCTCGGTGTTCCACCAGTTATCTGCAAGCAAAAAGATCCGGTGCAAGATCGGAATACAAGCGAGAAGATTCGTTGAATTTGTTTACTGACCGCAACCCTTCCACGGTACGTTCGGTATTTCGACGATGGTGCTCATCAGATAGAACAGTGTCCACGCGATGATGATGCAGTAATACACGTCCAGGAAGAAGACGATCGTCATCGTGGCATAGCCGACGCCTGCAATTTCTCCGAATGTAATCTGACGCCAAATGGAAATCGAGTTATCTCTGATACTACCTTGTAACAAGGGGCATAACTGCCCTACGAGAGTCATCCCTCCGGCGCCGAGATATTGACCGATGGCTACCTCTTGGAAGAATATTGGAATACCGCAGAACAGCATGGCGATGCCATAAGTGATCAAGAAAGCACCTACGTATTTAAAACATTAATATAATTATCGTTAGAACCTTCAGTTCAAAATATACTATTCGGAGTTACCGTCGTTCTTTTTCTTAACGCGACATCCTGTATCGGCTATTATCCAATTCTACACTCGTGTTCCCGAGTCTAATTGTATCCTTATTTTATATGAAATTTCATATCGATCCAAACGGATTTTAAGTGCCAATTTATTCACAATACATAATACTAACAATTGTATCTAATATTTTTCAATCCGACTCACCTCCGCCGTTTTTGTAACACAAGTAAGGGAACCTCCAGACGTTCCCGAGTCCTACGGACACGCTGATGCACGAGAACAAGAAGTCCAACTTGTTGTCCCATCCACCGCGTTCCGCGTCCTCCTCGCGATTCTCAATCGCGGCCGTTTCTCCATCCTGCATCGTAGAGGCAGTCGTCTTTAATCTCTCAGTTCGAGCTGGTTCCCTCCTTCTCCCGGACTTCGCTTTAAACTCAATGAACGTCTGTTCCGGGTCGACCTGATCCTTCTCCTCGCCCCAGTAGTACATCTTCTCTGCCATGATTCCTGCGGTCACGCGACGATTACCGAACTTGCGTTACCGAGGGATCGCGTTACGTAAAAGTATCCTGCACGCGATCGGGACGTAATCGGGGTGCCTTATGAAAGTTTACGGTAATTGATGTCACGGTTAACGAACAACTTTTAGTCGTTCGTAATTGAGGGGTGATTGCATGTTAAAGTGGAGCTTATGGAGCAAGTGGAGTTATGTGGCTTTAGAGAATATATGGAATGATTATTTATGTTTCTTATATTTTTTAAGGAATTACATTTAGTTTTGACTAATATGTACAACTTGATTTTCTCAAGCTTTTTATTAAACTTAATGTTTCTTTTTCTATTAAATTTAACTTGAAACTCTATTTCTATCTAGAATTCTGTGTCAAATATGTACATACATATTTTGAATAATATTAAGTAAACAGATTAATCTAGTTTGCAATGCTTTATTAGCTGGGTTGCATAATTGGTTCATAATTGAGGGATGATTCCATGTTAAAATTTATATGGAGCTTATGGAACTAGTACAGTTATGTGGCTGTAGAGGAATATATGGAATTACTATTTATGTTTCTTATATTTTTTTAGGGATTACATTTGATTTTTGATTAATATCAATTTTCAATTGACTAATAAGTACAATTTAATTTTCTCAGACTTTCTATTACATTTAGCTTGAAATTCTATTTTACAAAAGAGTCAGTCAGACCCTCAGTGTTGTGTGATAAATACAATTTGATTCTTTTCAAATTTTCTTATTTTCTTGTATAATATCTATTAAATTTATTCTAAGCTTCTATTGAATTTAATCTAGAATTCTGTATCAAATATGTACATACATATTTTGAATAATATGAAGTAAACAGATTAATCTAGTTTGCAATGCTTTATTAGCTGGGTTGCATAATTGGTTCATAATTGAGGGATGATTCCATGTTAAAATTTATATGGAGCTTATGGAACTAGTACAGTTATGTGGCTGTAGAGGAATATATGGAATTACTATTTATGTTTCTTATATTTTTTTAGGGATTACATTTGATTTTTGATTAATATCAATTTTCAATTGACTAATAAGTACAATTTAATTTTCTCAGACTTTCTATTACATTTAGCTTGAAATTCTATTTTACAAAAGAGTCAGTCAGACCCTCAGTGTTGTGTGATAAATACAATTTGATTCTTTTCAAATTTTCTTATTTTCTTGTATAATATCTATTAAATTTATTCTAAGCTTCTATTGAATTTAATCTAGAATTCTGTATCAAATATGTACATACATATTTTGAATAATATGAAGTAAACAGATTAATCTAGTTTGCAATGCTTTATTAGCTGGGTTGCATAATTGGTTCATAATTGAGGGATGATTCCATGTTAAAATTTATATGGAGCTTATGGAACTAGTACAGTTATGTGGCTGTAGAGGAATATATGGAATTACTATTTATGTTTCTTATATTTTTTTAGGGATTACATTTGATTTTTGATTAATATCAATTTTCAATTGACTAATAAGTACAATTTAATTTTCTCAGACTTTCTATTACATTTAGCTTGAAATTCTATTTTACAAAAGAGTCAGTCAGACCCTCAGTGTTGTGTGATAAATACAATTTGATTCTTTTCAAATTTTCTTATTTTCTTGTATAATATCTATTAAATTTATTCTAAGCTTCTATTGAATTTAATCTAGAATTCTGTACCAAATATGTGCATACATATTGTGTAATTATTTATTAATCTTAAGTAACCAGACTAATAGACATAGTTTGCGACGTTTCATCAGCTTGGTTGCATAATGGGAAGTCGTTCAATAAGAGACACTGTTGCACCCTGGAAATTGTTGCTAATGGGCACAAACCACCTTAATGCGAAATCGATGTCGCGATTCCACGAATCATTGTACATACACGTGATTTATGCTACTTTCAAATTACGAATCTATATCATGCGAAATGATACAAAAAAATTGCCCTACTTTCTGAATCCCAAAGTAAAAATATATACATATATCCTAATTTCTGTCATACCATTTGATCGCGTAGGAAATTGAAAATCTGACCGTGGCTCGATGTTGCGAACACCGCCAGATTATTGCATCATATCGCGTACAGTCCTCATAAAACATATGTGCACTATATGTGTTTATTTGGAAAGTGACTTAATTTAAATTGCATTAATTCATTTAGGAATTTGTGTTTGGTTCAAATTAAAAATGTATGTATTATACTATCAGTATAATGGAACACTGATTAAAAATAATGTAAAAGAATGCAATTTGTAATTCGTATTAAGAACAGAACGTTTATTAAAGTAACGTGAATATTAAATTAATTATTAATTATTTTTGAACATAGACTCAGGCTATTTTCTAAATAAATGGCTCGTATAATAGAAGAACTCACTTGCTAATTTGGATCAGTATATTTTATAAAAAGACGTAAGATCGACGAAGAAACACAATTTAAGAGTTAAATGCGCAGTTACAAACGTTGAAACGCAAATAATAAATTTAATTACCGCGAGAAGCCGACGAGATACACGCGTGTCTCTCCGACGTTCGAGCTTTTCAATTTCCGCGTACATCACCGTCCCACAGTGGTGACCTTTGTTCCGGTTAAATCCCGGCACTCGACTCGCTCGAACTTCCGAGACTGAAGCTTTCGACGCGAGAACCAAGCGAATTGACAAGACGGAATTAGTAGTGGGCAGTGAACTTGAGATTCTTGCATCTTAAATCCACAGTCTTCCGTCTATTCAAATCGCTCTATTCTGATACAGATTAGATAAATTGTTGAATTTTATCTTTATAAAATAAGCAAAAGTAAATCTGCTGACTAGGGCATGTTTATCAGTCTCATAATGAACTTGAGATTCTTGCATCTTAAATCCTCAGTCTTCTGTCTATTCAAATCGCATGATCTCTGATACAGATTAGATAAATTGTTGAATTTTATCTTTATAAAATAAGCAAAAGTAAATCTGCTGACTAGGGCATGTTTATCAGTCTCATAATGAACTTGAGATTCTTGCATCTTAAATCCACAGTCTTCTGTCTATTCAAATCGCATGATCTCTGATACAGATTAGATAAATTGTTGAATTTTATCTTTATAAAATAAGCAAAAGTAAATCTGCTGACTAGGGCATGTTTATCAGTCTCATAATGAACTTGAGATTCTTGCATCTTAAATCCACAGTCTTCTGTCTATTCAAATCGCATGATCTCTGATACAGATTAGATAGATTGTTGAATTTTATGTTTATAAAATAAGCAAAAGTAAATCTGCTGACTAGGGCATATCCATCGGTCTCATAATGAACTTGAGATTCTTGCATCTTAAATCCACAGTCTTCTGTCTATTCAAATCGCATGATCTCTGATACAGATTAGATAGATTGTTGAATTTTATCTTTATAAAATAAGCAAAAGTAAATCTGTTGACTAGGGCATATCCATCGGTCTCATAATAAACTTGAGATTCTTGCATTTTAAATCCACAGACTTCTGTCTATTCAAATCGCATGATCTCTGATACAGATTAGACAGATTGTTGAATTTTATCTTTATAAAATAAGCAAAAGTAAATCTGTTGACTAGGGCATATCCATCGGTCTCATAATAAACTTGAGATTCTTGCATTTTAAATCCACAGACTTCTGTCTATTCAAATCGCATGATCTCTGATACAGATTAGATAGATTGTTGAATTTTATCTTTATAAAATAAGCAAAAGTAAATCTGCTGACTAGGGCATGTTTATCAGTCTCATAATGAACTTGAGATTCTTGCATCTTAAATCCTCAGTCTTCTGTCTATTCAAATAGCATGATCTCTGATACAGATTAGACAAATTGTTGAATTTTATCTTTATAAAATAAGCAAAAGTAAATCTGTTGACTAGGGCATATCCATCAGTCTCATAATGCACTTGAGATTCTTGCATTTTAAATCCACAGACTTCTGTCTATTCAAATCGCTCTATTCTGATACAGATTAGATAGATTGTTGAATTTCATCTTTATAAAATAAGCAAAAGTAAATCTGCTGACTAGGACATATCCATCGGTCTCATAATGAACTTGAGATTCTTGCATCTTAAATCCACAGACTTCTGTCCATTCAAATCGCATGATCTCTGATACAGATTAGACAGATTATTGAATTTTATGTTTATAAAATAAGCAAAAATAAATCTGCTAACTATGGCATATCCATTGGTCTCATAAGCGAGAGTTTATCTCTTGCTTATGTT